>JAIUZE010021316.1:0-13907 GCA_022085475.1 Heliosperma pusillum | reverse complement strand
TTTTGTCTTGTGCTTTGTTTTCTCATTCCCTTGGCTACCTTCCCGTTCGTAAGGCTGGAATGTCGGAACGGAGAGGTATCCTACTGCTTAATTGCATGTGTAGTGGGCATATGACGACGTTGTTGGGAGTTGAACGCTATTGCGTTGATCGACCCGGCCGTCAAATGTTGTATACTTGCGAGGTGGTGTTATTGCATGTAGCGTACTAGCTTGACTTTTGACTATAGATCTCTTTCCGCCTCTTTCGTGAATTGATCTACCGAATTTGGGGTACTCGGCCTATTTATTGTAAGTCCGTGTCTTGGATGTGGAACGTCTTACCACATGTCGAATCGGAACATGTCTTATTCCGAGAGTCTGGCCAGGTTTAGACTAGGACCGTATTATTATCGTCGTCCTACCGAGAGGATTAGAGTCTTGTGTGTAGGAAACGTCTTATCGTACATGGTTCCGGGAAACGTCTTATCCCGTGAACTTGTTTGTCTGGGTCATGAGTATACGAAACGTCTTATCGTATACGGTTCAGGGAAACGTCTTATCCTGTGGACTTCCATTGACTTTTCTTGCTATTGTACACGATGCTAGTGCGTTTCATTTACCGTGAGAGATGTTGTCAATATATTGGTATGATTACATGAATGATTATATGATTGATCATTGAATGACTTGGCATGGTTTGTTTGTCGAGTCTCAATCTTATCAAACTTATACCGCTAACGGTGAGATGTAAGCCCTAGTGAGCGTATTCGGTTGCCTAAGAGTGTCTTCCCCGAGTCTTGAATAACATGATGGTTCCTCAATTTGATTTCCATATGAGCTTATCATTATATATTGGATTGCCTATTTATTCTTATCGTAACTCACATGGATATCTATATATGCATGATTTCACTTTTGTATTTCCTTATATGTACGTTTAATGTGATATGGCTGGGAGAACCCGGAGTTACTCCCCACTGATTGTGGCGTTCATGTTTTTCATGAATGAACAGGTTGCTTGCATGGATGGCTTTTTGCTTATGACTATTTTGGGTTCGGGTGTGAGCTAGCGGGCGTTGTCCCTGGATGAAACACCTCTAGACGTTGTTTAGCTAGTTGCTAATTACTTTGTCTTTTGTTAACACTTTGAGAGACTACGTCTCTTGTGGTATTTTTATTTAGTTTGAAATATTTTGACACTCCTCGTATTTTTCTATCTTGCATGTATAAAGGTTTTTTAAAATACCGTATTTTCCGCTATATAATTCACATGCTTGTATGTTTTATATTTCCTCATTCGCGAGGGTTGTCACAGTCTGGCCATGTTTAGACTAGGACTATATTATTATCGTCGTCCTACCGGGAGGAAATGAGTCTTTCATGTACGGAATTTTTATCGTATACGGTTCAGGGAAATGTTTATCCCGTGGACGTGATTGATCATACTTGCTTGTACGGATGCTAGTGCGTATTATTTACCGCTAGAATGTGTATACTTATGTTTGATCATATGATGGATTGTATATGTGATTGATTGGATGCCTATGATTGGTTTGTTTGTCGAGTCCCAAACCTTCTCAAGCATATGTCACTAATGGTGAGATGCAAGCCCTTAGTGTACATGTGGTTGCCAGGGGAAGTCTTCCCCGAGTCGTTGTTACATGATGATGATACGATGGATGTTTCACATGCTTATGCAATGTTAATATGAAATGCTCTACTTAAAATCAGCATGATATGTATGTATGCATGATGATACATCTTTCTATACTTGCTTATGTGCGTTTTGATGTGATATGGCTAGGAGAACCTTGAGTTACTCCCCACTGACTGTATCATTTATTTTTAATGAATGAACAGGTTGCAGGTTGGTGTTTGCATGGGGTTGTGGCGAGTGAGCTAGCGAGCGTTGTTCTTACAGCGATTCACCCTTATTGTGTAGTTTATATTAGTTTATTATCTTAATTGTGTTTTATTATGGGATCGGTGTCCCTTGTATTTATTTAAGATGTAATTTGTATAAATGATTTATTAAATTAAGTTTTGGTTTTATAGTATAGTGACATTCGCGGTTTTGCTTTTAAAGTTTTAAAAATCTCGTATTTTTCCGCTGCAAATCTATGTGTTTACTTTACTAGCGAAATCGCGGGGTGTCACAATCAACGGTCTTTCTCGAGGTCTAGCCTTACCGTGTCTATCTATCACCACCCTTGCACTAGGATTAGTCCTCGATCTCTTCGCTGGATACATGACTAGAGATCCGGCTTTTTCCTCCCCTTCAGTCAGATATTTGGACTTCTCTTTACCGCCACAGGCTCACGTTTTCTTAACTTCTCGTGCTCCTCTGGAGTACTAGCCTTCCTCCATTGCAAATATGAATCAGATACCCATAAGGAGCCAACAAAAACGGGTATGAACCACATATTCCTTTGCACCCATCTGGCGGCCCACACCTTACACGACTCTGCGGTATGAGCCAAGGCAGTATGGGAAACGGTATCAAGTTTCCGGATCCTCTACATAAGGTCCACTTGCGTCACCAGTCTCTCCGGAAATATGCATACCATGAATTCCAAACCAGGAATGCGAAGCGACTGAGTAAGGTCCAAAGATGATGACCCAGTAACCACTCTAACATGCCACCATGGCACAGTCCATCGGATTATGGGGCCGCCTTCACCTTTCAGCTTATTTTCCCAGTAGTTAAGAATCCTGGTGAACTCAACCATATAGAGCCTGGTCCTCATGGTGATCGAGCGAGCACGATATCCTTGAACATTAACTGGGGGCTCGATCAACCGCAGACGCTCCATCAACCATATATGGGGCAATAAAGAATGTCAAAACAAAAACAAAAAAGGGAGAAAGACGAAAAACAAAACAACAAAAAAATGAAAAAGAAAAAAAAAAAGACGAGAAAAAAAGAGAGAGAAAGAAAAAAGGAAGGAAGGGTTCTTACCTGCAAGACGATAGGACTCCCCAGATGTGGAAGCTCTCGATTAGCCTTTATGTTATCAAGGCCAAGGATAATCTCTCCTAAACAAAGGCAAGCTGGGCTGTTGCGAAGCTCCATTTGTCAATATGCCCTTGGAAAATATAACCATGCAGAAGGCAAAACCCAAAGGCCTTGTGCCTCGCAACATGTGATAAAGAAGGGTCTTCCAAATTTATAAATCGCTCCATAGTCATGCATACAGACACCTTTTGAGGTAACGTAGCGGTCTATCTCTGCTTTAGTCAATCCAAGGAGGTCCCTGATTTTACTCTTATACCCTTGGGAGTTAAGGGATATAACTGGAGCATCTTCTGGGTCCCATCCCCCAATGGCAGCTATTTCTTCCGGGAAAGGACAAATATCACCTCCAGGAAAGGCAAACACATGTAAATATGAGTCCCAGTACTCGAGGCAAACATAAAGAAAGAGCTTTACTACTTTCACCAATTTAAAACTCAAGATTGTCCATAGATTGTAGCCACCCATGTCATGTCTCTCAACATGAGTGAACTCATTGGCCCATTCTTTGAGGATATTTTCAAAGGCATCCATTATATTGAATGATTTTCGAGATTGGAGAATATTTTTGTGAGAGACAGATTATTGGAAGAATTGTATGAATAAAATAATCAACCAAGCTCGCTATATATACTATTAATCTTTTCCTAATTTTAACCCGGGGTCTGATAAGCCCAGGAAATGACGCAGCAACAGTTGCGCCCTTTAGAAGAGTCGCAGCTCTAGTTGCGCCTCTTCCTCAAGCTTGTTCTCAGAATTTCCCGTTTGTGCACCTTCGTAATTCATGTCCGTCTATGATTTCCTATTCCTATATATAGAATATGGGTTCAGCAAATATGCCGAGTTACCAAGGTTTTTGGATTTCCTAATCCTAGCCTTGTTCGGTTTTCTAGACGATAATCGACATTTTGGCCAATTAAGCACACTTATTCATTTTCTTTTCTTTTTTTTTAAAGAAAATTTTCTCATTTCCATTTTTTTTAAACTTATATATTTCTTTTCATTTCTATTTTTTAGGGGATAACCCTCCCCATTGTCGGTCATATTTTTACATTTTCATACATTTCTTCGCATTTTGTCATATTCAGGCACTCATTTCGCGCTAGTTTAGGCTACTGATACGTCACATTTAAAATGTTTGAGTAGATGTTTTGCTATATATTGTATGTAATTTATGTGAATTCTATGTAAATTTCGGCAGCATGACGGCGAAAACCGTCAGCTACCAAACCTGTCTTTAAAGCTAACCTGCAGGGACAGAAGATATCTTCCAGGAAAGGCACTCAGGTCGTCGTGACACAGTAAAAAAATAGAATATATACACAACACTGGAGGCTCTCGCCCTAAAATCAGATCCAAAAACTAGGGGCTCCCGCTCGAAAACAAATCCAAATGTAAAACAAATTCAAAACAAAGTTCAAAATATCCCAAGTCTACAAACAAAACAGAGACGACTAATCCTCATCGCCACTAAGCCTAGCTAAACTCTCGAGGGCGACAATCACGGCATCCCGGGCCTCCAGCTCCCTCAACAAGCGAGTTATCTCCTCTCGAGACTCCGATGTCTCCACCCGAGACTCTACCAGCTCACGCTCCAAGGTTCTCTGCGAAAGAAATGCCTCATTTCAGTCAATCATTTTATTTCAAAAATACAGAATGCGACAATGAATGAAGAGGGAATGATAGGTTCCTACATGTCGGTCCCGACCATCTGCCAGTGCCTCAACGACTGTAGCCCGCAACCGGTTGGCCACACTCCACCGCGCAACATGCCAAGACGAGGCCACCTATATTAAAGTACAAATACAAGTTAAAACAAATGAATTCTTAGACAATATTGATGGTCATGGATTAGAAACTCACCCTACTCACGAGGTGCTCCCGCTTCTCCAAGCTAGCATCGGTCACCGCTGCGCTAAACTCACTAAGCTTTGACACTGTCGTCGAGCCTGCCGCTTTCGTGTACTCGATCACCTTGGGGTAAACAGGGGGCTCGACGCCCGCCACCTAGATCTTCTGCAAAGATCAAATAGTTCATCAACAAGAAATTTATCATTTCTAAAAATTAAATATAACAAGACGTAAGCAATGCTTACCACGATCGGCCAGTACGCCAATCTTCGACGAACGAACCCTAGGTAACCCTCGCTAAGAAGAAGGAGGGCGTCTCCACTCACGCTAGCCAGGTCAGCCTCTCTCTCATAGTTAGAAGACTCACGAGAGTACTGCCGAGTTAAACGCTCGCCCAAGTACCACATGGGTCCCATGGGCGTGCTCAGCAACAACCGACTCGAGCTCATAGGACGTAGGACCTCAGCCACAAAAGCAGGTATGTCCAGGTAGTCAACCCAAGGCCTCAAAACGCACTAAGCCAAAGAAAGGAAGGGTTCATTCCTATGATCCTGTTCTAAATGGTGATAAGACAAAGAATCATTCCTTATGATCTTTATCCAAAATGAAAGACAGAAAAGAAAGCAGTCGGATATACTTACATGCTCCAGCTGCAGGGCATTCACGCATCTCCTACAGACATCATAAGAAGAACGTTGGCTCTTCTTACAGCACACCACCCAGTCCCTCACAACTGGGTACGCCTGCGGCTTAGGCTCCAACCTCTTGGGCGCAAAGCCTATAAAGTAAGAGTACACCCACGCTTGCAAAAAAGGTGAAAACAGTATCAATGTCAAAATCAAGTATTGAACTTTCAATCAAAACAAGATTATTGATCTTTCTATAAGGTTCAAAGGAAGGTTCATACCTCCATCAAGAGTCCAGGACCGACTGTAGCAGGAGAAGTCCCCTTCTCCATCAGCTCCGGCCTAACCATGGCCCTCATGTAGCGAGTGAGGACCGCAAAGCCGGGAGTGACCCAGTCCCAGCGACCTAGGCTACTCAGGTCAGAAAGGAACGGAAGAAGCTTCCTCGACAACCTCTCCCCCTTGTCTCCGAAATAAATCGAAGACAAAAACCACTACAACCAGAGCCGAGCCCTCTGCTTAACAATACGCAAGAGGTCGACACTAACCCAGGAAGAGCAGCCGCCCCTGCCAGCATGTTCCAACCTATCAGTTGTCTCGCCTTCTCCGAGTCAAACCACAAGGCCACCAATCGTGCGCCACATAATTAATTACATTAAGGAATATAATTGGGATATTTATTGACTATATATATATGATTAGTCAGTTGATTAACGTAAATCAATAACGGTTGGCTGACTAGAGTTTGACGTTATTGTCGTATGACGACGGTGATCAACTGATCCCTTTCGGTCACACCTATAGGATGAAACCCAAATAGTAACTAGTTATTTGTATATGATACAGTTGATTAGTCTATCACATATATTTGATATATATATATATATATATATATATATATGTTTATATACGAGAGTTAATAGTTAGAAATTGAGTCAGGAACTCAAATTCAATTAAGTTTATTTTTCAATTATGCGATAATTGACTAATAAATTTATTTCATATTTTAATATGATTGAATAAGATCTAGTTTAGTAATTAATCGTTAATTTACTAAATTAGTTGAGGTTTTACATATATTTTGAGTTAGAGCTAATTAGTTAATTATATTTACAAGAAGTTGTCAAATAAATAACTAAGCATTGTGGGACCCATTATATATTTATATAATTGTAAAATATCACTTATAATGTTAAGTACATATTATTTATTCATATGTGTCATACAATTGTTATTTGATCAAATTAACACTTATTTATATAAGATAATTAAGCATATGATTAATAAGTATTTGTGGGACAAATATCAAAAATTAAAATGGACCATATAAGGCCACATGTGGCCAGTCATAGTAGTAGTGAAGGTTATGATGGTTGCTTTTGTTCATGCTCACAAGTCATATGTGATTATGGCATGAATAGTATACCAAAAATCTTTTCACTCAACACTACACTCCACCACTTTGCATGTGAACTAGAATAAGCAAAATAAGTGCCTTGTGAGGCCTATATGGTCTGGCCATATTGCCTATATAAGAGCATTATGGTTGTTCATTTTGTGTTGTTCATTCTTGCTTGTTTGCTTTATCTCACTAAAATCCTCTCATTTCTCTAAAACTCTTATATACTAATATTCACTAAGTATTACTAAAGTAGTAATATATTCTAATATTAGTGTAACTTTTCTTATTATCTAGTTAGTAATAAGGTAAGTTTATTTGGGTTAATTTTGGGTGCAATTTAAAGGAGATTTTCTACTTTGAAGATTCTTGGAGGATCATCCATATTATAGTTCAAGAACAATAAGAAGGAGTTTTTGTTGTGCCCATATCATTTCCATTTCAATGTGAGGAAATTTTCTTCTTATATATAATGTCTTTATATTTGCATGCATGTTACATAGATCATTAAACACTAAATTAACAAGTAATTTAGTAACTAATTATAGGAGTCTAATTAAGGTCTATGGACTTTGAAAATCATGCCGTAATCCTCCATGGTGACTCTGACCTCCCCAAAAGGCATATGAAAGGTCGAAGTCTTATTCCAATAACGATCCAAGAAAGCTCGAATCAGGCAAAGGTTAGCCCGAATCTTCATCGCCCTGATCGACCTCCAAGCTCGGACCAACTCTCCGAAGGCTCCTCCCGCAATGAGGGCCTTCTCTTCCTCAGTCAACTTCTCAAACGCCTTCGTCATAGTCGTGTAGCCAGAAAAGGACCTCATGTTCTCGGCCTCCTGCAATTGGAATCAAGAAACACATTTAGCATTTTATATTTTAAAAGAAGTGTCAATCGTATATGTAAGATGAAAAACAAACACCAAAATATACCATCCTCCGTGCCGTCCAGTAAGACAGGTGGCTCTATGCTGCCCAAATAAGATGTCTACCATCCCATCTCTCAGCCCACTCGGGTGTGCCCGCCAAATGGTGTCCACCTCGTCCTCTGGTAATCCTCCTCGGAACCTTACCTCAGCCGCCCAAGTCTCCTGTACCACCTCGGCTGGTATATCTTCTCCCACACGGGAATAAGAAGGCTCAAGGTCTATGTCCATGGGAACTCTCCCTGACGTTGAGGGAATGTCACCTGCACGTTTCAAACGTGTCAAACATTTCAAGCAAAGACTCAACGGTTTCAAACAATGTCAAGCACATTTTAAGACCTTTCAAGCCATTTGCAAGACGTTTTCTGGTCATCTTTGACCACTCTTTTAAAAACCCGACTACACAAGTAGGGTAAGGGTCAACTCAAGTCTAAATTCAAAGCCTAATTATGGGTTTGAGTCGAAAATTTGACAGCATTTCGATATAATAGCGTCCTGCAGAGACCGTCGCAAATTGAAAATTTAATGCTACACCAAGTTTACCCATTACACAAGGGTTCGAGAACACTAAGTATCATCCAAAATGAGCTACCCTAAGTGGGTTTTCGAAGCGGTTTTCGAGTCAGTGAGTATCCGTCTCATATGCTCAAAACTCGACAAAAACAAAAAACAAGTACATGGCCATGTTCCTAACAAGGCCAATTGTTCATTTGTAGTTTCAATTTCTATCCCTAATTTTCGAGTTCTTTGAGGAAATAAACCGTAATTTCAAAATCAAAATCAATCAAATATAAGCTATTAAAGCGAGATTGGATTGCATACCTCGATTTGTTATGGCTTATGGAGTAATTTGATCAAGATTTCCGCAAGTTTGATTTAGTTTTGAGAGAATTGTTCGAGTTTTTGTGATTTCGAATGAATGATATTACCTCCGTCTGAACACGTCTTTATCAGAAAGGGAAAAGCACGGGAAGGAACGCAGTAATAGTTGCGCCTCTTCCAAAGGTCGCAGCTCTTGCAGCGCCCTTTCCCCAGCAGTGTTTAGCCTAAATTTAAATGTTGGTTAAAAGTTCGTTACTTGTGGACCCAAGTCTTATGCGCCTCTTCTCCGACTTCTAGTTTTCATAATTTGGTTCTTTTTCAAGGCTCGTGCATCGGTAGGCTTCAAAACCATCACATGACCTCAGCAGAGTCCTATTTTTCCTGGATATACAATCCGTGGGACCATCTATTATCGTCAAGATATTTTTCGCCACAACCGAGCAAATTCTCGGAATGATTCAATCCTGACAAAATCTTCTATATATCAAGTTTCAACATGTGTTTCCCCAACGAGAGTTCGCTGGAAGAAAGAGATAATCCGATTCTTAGGTGTGATATTATCCCCAACGGCTGGCGAGCCTCATTATGCGCCTTATCTCCAACGGGTGGCGAGCCTCATTACGTATACCTTTCAGACGGCTAGCGAGCCTCACATCTCAGCCTCAGTCCCAGTAAAAAGATGCTCAGGGATGGCTCCTTCTTATGGCTGGCGAGCTTTTATACGTAGTCTAACAGACTTTAAATGACCCTCCCCGATGGTCGACATACCTTAAAATGTTCCCGACGACAGGTCCTTGCTTCAGACCCCTTGAACCGCCTCACATGGCCATAGTCGTCAGGTTGTAGTCTTTGATTGACCTGATGGCTATACTTTCACTTTTACATTGTCCAAGTCAAAGTGGGGGCTCTGTAGATACCTGAAATCTGCACATGCCACCAACCACCCAATGATGATTAGGCCTCATGTTTGGTATGCGAAACGATGTATGAAAGTTCATAAGTTTGTCTTCAAGTCATAGCTCAAATACTTGAGTCTACCCCTTGGTTGTCATCTACGTGCCGATACGGTCGTTTTCACAGTAATTAGAATTTATATGGACTCCGGGTAAAAAACCGCTTCATTTTCTATAAACTGTCTTTTAAAACCGGGTCTGAACGCTCGAGAATATTCCGGATATTTTAATATTTCAAAACTTATCTTTCTTGGTAAAATATATCTGTATTTTACTTAGGAAGAATTCGAAATCTACCGCAATTGGATAAAGAAACGCGGAAATCTTTCTTTTAAAGTAGGAATCTGCTTGGGAAATGACGCAGCGGGCGCTGCGCCTCTTCCAAGAGTAGCAGTGCCTACTGCGCCTCTTCCCCAGCTATTTTGGCATGTTACCAAAATAGTTTCTAGATATCTTTTCGTGTTCGAGTCATTCCAAAACTCTTCGGATTTCTCCCTATAAAAGGAGAGGTTCGTGCTCACTTTCAAGGCACGCGAGTGTTCCGCCCCTTCTTTCTCTCTCTTTGCATTCTAGACCTTGCTCTAAGAATTTTGACATCTACATGCTTCATATATTGACCACGTAAGCTCAGATCCTTCTGGGTTCTGACTAGGCTTTTTAACGGTGCCGCTAATTCCGCTAATTAGCTACAATCAAATAACAATTTATAACTCCTCGACAAACAAAAACAATATTAAATAAAGGTAGTAAATGATAAGTAAAGGGTCGAACCCAAGAGAAGGTGAAATTAAGCTAAATCTAGACTCTAAACAATTAGCTAAGACACTAATTAAGAAACTAAACACTAATTAAGGTACTAATTACTAATTAAGACACTATTTGCTAGTAATCACAAACAATGATATTCACAATGAGAAAACATGTAGATTAACATATAGGAAGAAATTTGGTTAAAAAGGTTGCTCAAATTGAAACATGAAATTCTAGGCTAGACAATAGAACAAACAGCTTCTATGCAAGAAATCAAATATGAGAAAAGTACTTAGTGCAATTATCCCAAGTAGCACAACAATTAGCAAAGATGACCCCTTTTATACCTCTCTTCTTATTTATCTAATACTACCTCCTAAGAAATAGTCAACATGGATTAAACCAACCAAGATTGACCCTTTACAACTTAACCAACACTTATTAAAACATAAGCTGCAGCAGGAGCTCACCCAAGGGGTCTTGATGATCAAGCCACAAGCCTGACCCCCAGACCCCCTCAGATTGAAGCTCGAACCACAAGGTCCAAACATCAGGCCATGACAGGCCAAATTCAAGCCAATCCAAGCCAAGATATTGAGGAAGACATCCCAGTGCTCACCAAGCCATGCCAAGGTTCAAATCAGCCCACATTCCCCACACAAGCCAGGAACAATGCCTGTCAGAGCTCAGCAGACCAGTTAGCAAACCAAGCACCAAGGAGGTACACCAGAGTATCCCAGCCACCCACACCATGGCCTACCATCAAGCCAACTCACTAACCAACAAGTTTCTCCAGGAAAGTCCCATTAGAAGTCTAGCAAAATCTCAAGTTACAAGCAGTCCAAACCAGAGTCCAATGAACCTCATGGCAGGGAAAGTACAAGTCCAGCTGTGGGTTCTTATTGTTTAAGTCAACTTGTCCTCATCCAAGGCAGGTTTATCTAAGTTCAAATAAGAGTGAAGAGTCCCAAGGAGCAGCAAAACACCCAGAGCAAAGCAGCAAGACAACAAGAACAACATATTTCCATTTCAGGAAAAATCCAAAAACTGCTTTATTACTTTTGCATTAGTCTATTTTGTGTCTTTGTGTCTGTACTTTCTAGTTGTTAAACTCGTCCTCTTGAGAGGCCCTTAATTAGTTATCTGTTGTAGTAGTTCAAATCCCTAGGTGACCCTTAGATGGACTTTACATCCAAAGGTTCACATTGTATCAGCCTCCCTATATAAGGAGGGTCTTATGTATTGTTTTAATCAGACTTTATGAATGAATTAGCCTTGAGAAATCTCTCAAAAATTTCAAACTTGTGCTAAGTGCTGCAGCTTGAGTCAAGCCTGATACATCTTCAAGGTGTCTGATCAGTGTCTTGCTTTGTGAGTCAAGTTAAGTCTGTGCCTTGCTGTGACTAGCTTGCTTGCTGATGAGTCTAAGTCTAGGGTGTTTGTGCATTGCTGTAATACTCTAAACCTGTCTCAAACCCAGTATTTTAGTCCTTTCTCTTGTGCCTTGATTTAGGGGGAGTTCTATAAGTCATATCCTTGAATTTCAGTCATTACAAATCACTCTTTCTAAAACAACCTCCATTTCTGTCTGCATTTGTTCTCAGTTTTAGCAAGCATAGTAAATTATCCTATAAACTCACAAGCCTTAGTAGTTTACACTCCAAATTGGTTATCAAAGCTTTGGTTGAGAGTCTTAGTGAGCTCATTTTCCCTAACTACATTTAAAAACACAAAAACAACCCAATGAGTGAAGAGAGAATCACCAACTTAGAGACTATGGTAGAAGGCATTACCAGAACTGTCACACAACTCACAAGGGCTATGAATGAGGCTCTTGATGGCAATCTTGCCATAGGAGGAAGAGGCAGAGGACGTGGAAAAGGCCACGGAGGAGGCAGAGGAAGGCCACCTGATGATGAAGAGTATCCAGATTCAGATGACTCAACAAGGAGCAGGGCTTCCATCCACAGGCACATAGACAAACATCTTAAGGTAGACATCCCTGAGTTTTCTGGTAGTCTTAATCCTGATGATTTATTAGAATGGTTAAGAGAAGTAGAAAGAATCTTTGAGTACAAAGGATATAATGATTCTAAGTCTTTTAAAGTAGCCATCCTTAAACTGAAAGGCTATGCTTCTCTTTGGTATGAAACCATGAAAGGGTTAAGGGCTAGGGAAGGAAAAGAACCCATCAAATCCTGGACCAAACTGAAAAAGAAACTGTTAGATAAATTTGTTGCTAAGGATTACACCCAGGATCTATTTCTTAAGTTGTCTAAGTTGAAACAAGGAGACAAACCTGTTGAATCTTATCTGAGAGAGTTTGAACAACTCACCTTGCAGTGTGATATAAATGAGAAACCTGAGCAAATGATTGCTAGGTACTTAGAGGGTCTAGATAAGAGCATTGCTAACAAGGTTAGGATGCAACCTCTGTGGTCATTTGATGATGTTGTTAACTTATCTCTAAGAATTGAAAAGATAGGAAAGATTAAGTCTGTTACACCAAAACCTGTTAGGCCTTTTCAAAGCAGACCCTACAGTGGGTTGAGGACCATTGATACCCCCAAGACAGCACCCCCACCCACCTTAGATAAGGGAAAGGCCATCATGGGTCAGAAACCAAGCACTTCATTGACTGAGAACAGAATTAGGTGCTTCCAATGTCAGGGTTATGGACATTTCAGGAACGATTGCCCTTCTAAGAAGACATTAACTATAATGGAGGTTGAGACTTGGGAAAAAGAAGGTCTAGTTGAGTATGAGAGGGATGAGCCTGAGGTTGAAGAAGTGGTGAGTGAGGAAGAAGAGCCTAGTCAGGAGGCAATAGTGGCACTCCCTGACACAGGCCACAGTTTGGTTCTATGGAGGGTAATGCATTCACAACAGATACCTTTGGAGGAGGATCAAAGGTCCCTCATTTTCAGGAGCAGATGTACCATACAAGGGAGGGTTTGTAACCTTATCATAGATGAAGGAAGCTGTACCAATGTGGCTTCTGTTACTATGGTTGACAAGCTGAAACTAAGCACTCAAGAACACCCTCATCCCTATAAGTTAAGATGGCTGCGTAAGGGAGCAGAGGTTAAGGTGGACAAGCAATGTATGGTCCCATTCTCCATTGGAAATGTGTACAAAGATGAAGTACTGTGTGATGTGGTTCCAATGGATGCCTGTCACTTATTATTAGGAAGGCCATGGGAGTTTGATAAAAGCTCCATACACCAAGGAAGAAGCAACACCTATTCCTTCAAATATGGGAGCAGGAAGGTGACATTAGCCCCTTTGCCACCCCATCAAAAGAGTTATGGGAGTCCCAGTATGGCTGAAGACTTTAGTGGAGTCTTGTTCCTATCTCAATCAGCAATGGTCAAAGAGTGTAGTGAGGAACAACCTGTATTGATGCTGCTATCAAAGGAGGTTCAGGAAGGGGAGTCTAAAGTAATTCCTGCAGAAGTTAAACCCCTCATTGATCAATTCAAGGAAGTGTTCCCAGAGGAACTTCCTGATGGCTTACCCCCTTTGAGAGGAATTGAACATCAGATAGACCTTGTGTCAGGGTCTGTACTACCTAATAGACCAGCATATA
>JAIUZE010021315.1:0-24975 GCA_022085475.1 Heliosperma pusillum | reverse complement strand
CATATGATAGGTTATAGGTTAGTTAATTGTTTCATAACATGAAAAACATATCATATATGTTAAGGTTTTGTATTTTCTATATACATTGCTTTTATGTTATTCATGTTTAATTAAACTCGACATTTCGTGGCTGGGAGAACTCGGAGTTACTCCCCACTGACTGTGGCTTCCGTGTTTATATTTAATGCGGTCGAACAGGTGGTGAATGCATATTTGGGGTACCTTGACGAGCTAGCGAGCGAAGTATTTACCTTGGACCTATATTCGGTTCTTAGATTGTATATTATTATACACTCGTTTTATTTCCGTATTTATACGGGAGATATGTCTCCCGTCTTGTATATTTTTGTTGTATAATAGTATTTCCGTTTTGTAATGACCTTGTTCTTTTATGACACCTTCGTTATGTATTATCATATATCTTTTATGTATTTAAATAATTTTTTTTCTTTCCGCAAATTTGAGGGTGTAACAACAATAATAACCGGGACGGAGGGAGTATAACCAAATATTTAGTCTAAATATTTATCATAGCCACCTTAGATATTAAATTCTATTATCATTGATGAGAATTTATATGGAAATTTTTTGTACAATAACAATATATTCCGGAGACTAACATATAATGCAGTTGGATTTTAATGTGCTGAACATAATATCCAATTTGGGAGATCAATTATTTCATATAATGATCAAAATGTGATTTTTAATCACGAGAAATACTCAGAAAAATCATTACGTGACCACAATCTACTCAATATAGTGTCAATCCATACACGAACATTTAAGTTCTTTATTAAACTCAGAGTAGCGTTTAAATCTCCAATATCAAAATACTTATATACTCAATCTCAGTGTAATGTCTTGCCTTTACTAAGTTTATTTACACGAGAAAACTTCAACACTTTTTTCTTTTCTTTAGGATAAACTTCAGGGTTATCAAAACGGGTATAATAGTAACCCGGATGGCCTCAATCGTCACATCTTAACCATTTTATGTCAACTTCCTTAATTTTGATAATTCACGGCAATCTTTAACAAGAATAGTATGTGTCTGAATGCACTTTATCAGATGCCACTGTTTAGTTGACTATAATCATCATGTTAAGCTTCTGGTTAACAACATTTCATCATATGTATTCAAAATAATTATTTAGTACCTGACCAGATAAACAATAGATGTGACATAAGACACTAATTGATGTCTCATTTATACTGGCAAGACTAAACATATGTCGCAATATTATTTCAGGGAATATAATACATTGCTCTTTCTTCTATTATGAACATAATTCATACATCACAATTTCTTTTAGGAATACAAATAATTACTTTTTCTTTGAATAATCCCAATTCAACTCAATTAATAATTCACCCATCTCATTAGGGGAGATCGTGAATTCAACGAATTCTAGTGATAATTCTTTTCATAATATTAAATACTTTATCATATGTCACTTGTATACGAGATGTCACACATAGTATTTTAAGCCACTTACACGATAATGTGTCTACATGAGTACACTGTTTGTATCAATGATAAATATATTTCATATTCAAAACATGATATCTCATTCGTTTCAGGGAATGATATGAATCCATTTATAGGATTCTCAGTATCTCATATTTTGCAAATATACATGTATAATTCTTAGTTCGTTCTCAATCATGATACTCGAATAATACTCACTGTATAAAATGTGAGAATATTATAAACATTGTGAACTTTAGGTCACAACCTCAATATTTGTAAACATTATGAACTTCGGCACATAATTCAGTACATGTCAACACTATGAACTTCGGATCATAGTTTCATAATTTGTAAACACTGTGAAATTCGAGTCACAGTTTCAGTATCTTATGAACTTCAGGCCATAGTATAAATATCAATCAATCATATAAAACTCTTAACATATATGAGTCTCACATGACTTATGATGAGATAATTAACTACATGAGATATTTTCATTTCATTCAATAAACAAATTTGGCTCAATAAGGCCACAACATTAAGCTTAATATAATTAAGGCTTTTTTACTTGGCACACCAAAGGTCAAATTACTAGGCTCAATAATAAGGCCGCATCATCATTCTTATGTCTTGTCATTGACATCTACTATAAGGTAGAGTTTTACAGATTATTACATCCACTACAAGGAATGAATCAAATATCAGATTTGTCCAACTTCAAGTAAACAAGAATCATTTCGCAAATAATTTTTGTCTTTCATAAAGACCGCTTTAAACTCATTTGCTGCTCGAAAATCGCAACTGTGAACTTTTGGTCACTAACATTTATATGTGAACTTCTGGCCACTTACACTAATAAAATATGAATATATTGTAGTGATAAGATGGTGTTAAAATTATTATACACCTTTAAAATTTTGAACTTCATGCCAAAGTTATAATATGGACATATATACTTATCTTTATAAAATAGATGTTTTGGAACTTTGGTCCAAAAATATATGACAAATCCACTGTTAAAATACTTAATTCTTAATACCTCACGAGCATTAAGAGAGATTCAGTGTCCAAACTCATAAATTACTTGAGGAATTACAGAAATAAGAGTAACACTAAACAATTAAACCATTACCGTAATATTATGAGACTACTTGCTTGTCGAGGGGTTGCATGCAAGGGCGGACCGAGGGGTGCGCACAACACCGCACGTGCGCACCCTCAGTAGGCAGAATTTTTTTCTTTATTTATAAAAAACTGATAAATCAAATCTAAGTATTATATGCGTTCTTTCTTAATCGGAATTAGTATGGTTGCTCAGCGGGTAAGACGATAGTACAAAACTAAGAGGTTTTGGGTTCAACTCCCTTTAGACACATTTTTGTTATTTTTGCTTGTTTCTATCCTACTTTATTAAACTCGCCTCAAGTTATTACTTTTTTTATTTTTTCATTCGACTACTAAACAAAATCCTAATTTTCTTTTTTCCCAATTTTGTTATTGAGGTTTTTAGTTTGAATTTGTCTTTGATTAATAACTTATATGAATGTCTTATACTTTTGTTTTAATTGTTACTCCCTCCCATCCAGACCAAAGGTAACATTGGGCTTTTGACACTATTCATGGGTGTGGAAAATCTTTGGTATTATTCCTAATATATAAGAGAAAATATAGTCATGTGAGATCTTGTTTATATCATCATTATCAATGCTATAAGAATATCAAATAATTATAAATTTTAATAATGTAGAACTAAAGATATTCACGTTGCAAAACGCGCCTCGACAAGTGTAAAAAGCCCAATGTTACCTTTGGTGTGAATCGAAGGGAGTATTTGTCTATTTGTGACTTTTTGTTATGAATTTTGATTTTTTGATATACTAGTTGCCATTTCAAATTTCAATTAACATTCAGAAAATTGAAACAATTAAATAAACCCTAATTTACAAAAATCCAGTTAAATTATACGCCTAATTTGAGATTACATGTTCATTTTAAATTAATGAAAAAATATTAAAATATTAAAATCTTTATGGAATTCACAAAGAAAGGCACATAAAACTTTTTCATCATCTTCTCCTTTGTTATCTTCTCAAAATGAAGTTGAATGAAAATGTTCAAAAACCTGAATTTTCATCTCTCAACATGTATGGACATCATTTGTCATCTCATAACAATGAAGAATTAATAGCGTTTTTAGAATATAAAATCTCATCGTAGGGCTTGACATATTTCGTATTTGTAATTTTTAGTGCCATATTGTTTACTATGTAAGACGAAGTTTATTTATTTATTTTATTTTATTGGTACCAATGTAAATATATATATATCAAACTGTCAATGGCAAAATACAATGCAATGACATTACAAGCCAATTAACCAAACGACTTACACATTAACTCTAATTGTAGAACTACATTAAACCTTTATGTTGACACCACCAACTATCAGACCTAGCTATTCGACCCATCTGAATATTCATTAGTCTGAGTCTAGCATTCTTTTTAATTTGTTCTATCAGTTGCCTTGGATGAACCACATATTTCTCAAATCTACAAATATTTCTGCTTTGCCAGACTCCATACTGAATTGCTGTCACCAAGGACCAACACACTTTCCTCTGAAAACCAGAGAGGTGTCTCATCTTTAGCATAACAGCAGCATCAAAACAAACTTGAGGCCTAATCTGTACCCATTCCTGCAGTAGATCATATCACACCTTCACATATGGACACTCCTTGAACAGATGCACATGAGACTCCTCAGAAGACCCACACAACAAACACTCTGTATCCCTCACAATCCCCATCCTGGCCAGCCTATCTAAAGTGAGTAAACGCCCCTACCACATTAACCAATTGATGAAAAAATGTTTAGGAGTATTCAATATATTCCAAGCCACCCTGTACCATCCCATTTTGACATTCTGAGCATCATTCAACCAAGCATGACCTTTAGTTATCGTGTACTGATCATCTGATGCCATCCAATTCCCATTCACAAGTGCTGGCAGGAACTTAGTTTTAATAGAGCACAATTTCCTCCATGCCCAAGAACTATAACTACTTGGTATATAAGTTTACCAGTCCCTACCTTTTAGATAAATCTTGTCAATCCATTTAATCCAAAGGTGATCCTTCTTTGTAGCAATCCACCATACCAGCTTCCCCACAGCAGCACAATTCCAAACTTTATTGTCAACCAGACCTAACCCTCCATACTCTTTTTCTTGACATAACACACTTCAGGCCACCAAAGGGGCTTTAGAGCTAGTTTCCTCACCCTCCCATAAGAAATTCCTACATAGGGCTTTTAGTTTGTCCATCACCCCACAAGGAAGTATAAACATTTGGGCCCAATAGTTGTGTATAGTACTCAGAACAGAGTTAACTAGGGTAAGTCTACCAGTATAGGAAATCCTTTTCTTATTTCACCCCTTAATTCTTGCTATCATCTTCTCCACAAGCACATTGCATTCATTCTTTGAGAGCCTTTTATGAGATATAGTTACACCTAAATATTTAAAAGGTAAAGACCCTTTCTTAAATCCAGTGGCAGCTAGAATGCTATCCTCAACCTGAGATTGAACCCCATTCAGAATCAAATCAAACTTATCATTATTTATATGGAGACCAGACACATTAGAGAAGAACCTGAAGCCCTCCACAATCATAAAAATAGATCTCAAATCTCCCTTACAAAAGATTAACAAATCATCAGCAAACATCAAATGATTTAGCCTCAACCCTTTACAAAGATGATGAAATTTAAAGCCCTGAATACTGCTCACAATATTCAACATTCTACTCAAGTATTCTATACACAAAGTGAACAAAAGAGGAGAAAGAGGATCTCCTTGATGCAGCCCCTTCTTACCTTGGACGAAACCATGGGGGCTATCATTAAGTAAAATAGAGTAGGAAGTAGTAGTGATACACTGCATTATTAAAGCAACAAGCTGCAGAGGGAAATTAAGGCAAACAAGAACCTGCTCCACAAAGCTCCATTTTATTGAGTCATAAGCTTTCCTAAGATCCACTTTGATCATGCATCTAGGAGAAGTTTTCTTGCTAGCATAGAGCCTAATAAGGTCCTGACTAATCAAAATGTTACCCATAATGCTTCTCCCTTTAACAAAAGCAGCCTGGGCAGGATTTATAATCTCAGGGAGAACTCTGGCAAGTCTACTACACAAAAACTTGGATATAATCTAGTATATTGTTTTGCATCAAGCTATAGGACGCAAGTCCTTCACAGATACAGGATTATCAACTTTAGGGATAAGAACAATGTTAGTGCAATTGATCTCTTTCAGTATTCTGCCTGTAGTAAAAAAACTCTGGATAGCAAGACATACCTCATCTTGAATAATGTCCCAGCTAGTTCTGAAGAAGCAGCTATTATAGCCATCTGGACCAGGGCTCTTATCCCACGGAATAGAAAAAACAGCCTCTTTAATCTCTTTACCATTAGGAACCTGACATAGCAAAGGCCAAGCTTCATTGTTAATTATTGGGCCACTCGTCATGATTCCAGGATTAAACTCAGAAGTAGTCCCAGTATTGCCCAAAAGTTCTTTATAATAAATCACAAAAGCTTGCACAATGTCATCAAATTTCTTATAAGTGATACCATCAATGCCTACAATCCTGAACACTTTATTCTGCACTTGTCTTTGCTGAATGACCTTATGAAACATTGCAGAGTTAACACCCCCATCACGAGCCAAACTGCACTTTGCTTTCTGCTTCAAGAAATCCTTATTTGCTTGTTTAAAAAGCAGGTAGCTAGCTCTAGTCTAGTATTCAATATCCATCAAACCAACATTTGTAGGATCAGATTGAAGGTTCTTTTGACAATTCATCAGGATTTCATAAGCAATCTCTGCATTCCTTTCAACATCAGAGAACATCTCCCTATTCAGACCCCTTAACACAGGTTTCAAACCTTTAAGTTTTGAAATAACACTGAACATATGACTTCCCTTTATTTCCTTATTCCAAACATTCTGGACAATCTCCCTATAAGCAGGGACCTTACACCACATATTGAAAAATTTGAATGGTTTTCTGTTTTGACTTAAGTAGCTCCCCTCCTCAATGAGACAAGGGCAGCGATCAAAATCCCCCTCAGGTCCAAAATGAGCATAATAATCAGGCTTATTTCTCACCCAGCTCTCATTCGCTAATACCCTATTAATTCTACTGAAAACTCTTGTGCCACTAGGCTGCTTATTATTCCAAGTAAAGAAGGCTCCTAGAGTTTTGATGTCCAGTAAGTCACTTAGATTAATAGCTCTCTGTAAAGGTTGAATCTCTGCATCCCTCACAGGAAGACCAATCTTCTTATCAGCATGTGGTATATTATTGAAATCACCCAAAACCATCCAAGGCTCCCCTCTCCTCATCCTTACTATGGCCTCCCATAGAGGAGTTCTATCCTCAAGTTTATTAAAACCATACACAAAAGTTGTGAAGAACTTACTGTTATCATCAAGTTTAGTCACCTCAAGGTGTATAAACTGAGCAGACATCTCTAAGATAACCACCTTCAGTGCCTGCTGTCTCTAGAGTACCCAAATCCTTCCACCATTTTGAAAATTATGAATAGTGATGAAAGACCATCCACTACACACATTACTTGCTAAATTATTTAGAGATCCACGTTTGACCCTAGTCTCAAGGAGCCCAAACATATCTACATCTGCTTGATGTAAGAACCATTTGATATATTTCTGTTTTCCATCATTATTCAGGCCCCTACTTTTACATACTCCCAATCTAGTCATTTGGAGGGGATTGGACCTCTCCACCTCCTCCTTTGTCCACCATTTCAGCAGACTTCCCATGAGCACTATTAAACTGTACAATAAAGTCACCCTCCTGCCCCCCTGGTATCCTTGTCTCATGCCTAGTCATCCGTGTGATGATCCCTAGCAGGAGTAAATAAAGAGCTGTAGCTCATATTCATGGGAGAGCTTGCTGGAGTAACCACATCCACCATATTGTCTTTCAAAGTATCCTTAGTATCATTCCTTATTCTGTTATCACCTATCACACCAATACTTTTAGCCAATACAGGAAATTCCTTAGGGTCTAGAGAAGGAACATTGCCCACTTTCTCCTTCCATACCTACCTAATAGAAACTGGTCTAGAAGGCTTATTTGTAGGATCAGTCCTTCTCCTACAAGCACTTGAATTATGCCCCATACCATTACAGTGTTGACAAGTTATTGGTACCCAATCATACTCCAATAACAACATAACCTCCTTCCCCTTCTCATCCTCAAATTGTATTATGTCAGGAAACTTCTGATCCACTTCAACTTCTACCATTATCTTAGCAAATCCTAACAAATTCTTCCTCAATGTAAGGTCATCAATCCTAACAAATTCTTCCTCAATGTAAGGTCATCAATCCTAACAAATGTACCTAACAGAGAGGCAAGTTTCTCCAAACAAGAGTGGCCCTAAAACTTCAAATCAAGCCCTACCAATTTAATCCATATTGGAACAGATTTAACTAATATTTTAGCCATCTTCACATCAGGATCCCAAGGACGCAGTATCACAGGTTTACCATCAAATAGCAGAATCCCCCTTTCCAATACCAATTTATGTTGTCCCACAATATCAAATCTCACCATAAACAGCCCATTCGGCAGGAATCCAATCTTAGTAATAGCATAATTTTTCAATTCCCTTCTTAGATAACCTTCAATTACCATCCTAGGCAGAATTCCAGCAAGATATACTCAACTTAAATTCATCCTTCACCTCATCTATACTCAACTTAAGAAGATTACCTTTACTGTTGGGTTCCCCAACAGAATGTTCAACAATTGGTGGTAATTTCCCGGTTTGAGATTGTACATTCCCATTCTTCTTCTTCCTCGATCCCACAACTTGCCATTCTGTGTCTTGATTTTCATTTGCTACGGTGTTTCCCTCATGAACAGAATCCTCTTCCTGAATATTGATTTTCTTAAATTAGCTACAACCTCCATTCGTGCTTCAACAATCATTTGATTTAGGTCCATGAAAACAACAATTAAATTGATACTATTGATTTAATACAAAACTATTATTTAATGATATAATATTGATGTCTAATATTACTACTACTGAATAAATTTTAGTAAAACATGAGATTCAAAGATAGTTTTGGCCTTTGCACAAAACCCTATAATCCTCAAGAAAGAACTTTATCTCTCCAGTTTTCTCTCTCATGCTTAATCTCAAGCCAAGACGAAGTTTAATATTTAAGCATTTGTTATATTTTTAGGTTTTTTTTCAATTGTGCACTCCCATATTAAAAGCTCCGGGTACGCCACTGGTTGCATGATGTCATCAACATACATACGAGGTACATAATCTAAATTGGTGTAACACTTTTTGTGACGGTTAAGACTCGTGCTGATAACGTGTTATAAAATATAAAGAAATAAGTAGGAGATGGTTGAGAGAGATATTCATTTCTTAGTACCATAAAGGGATATATATACACAAGTACAAATGAAAGTTATGCCATAAAAATGCAAAAGGACATACAATATCTAGAATAATCCTATGACATCCACGATAAGTTTTCACAATAAGGACATTTTATCGGATTTATAACATACATGATAATATGCCTAAGACTTCTGATGAACAAAAAAGGGCACCAAACTACTCAATTCCTTTGTCTTGTGTAGTTGTGTGTTTACATAACCCATTACCCCCACGGTGTTATTTATAGGGCATACCTAATGACACGATTTTTCAAAGGTATTGTGCAAATGCAAACAGAGCCAAGTAGCAAGTTGGTCCGAAAGGTTGTTTTGTAATTAGACCTCTTAAATTTTATTAGGTATAAACAGGGCCGGTCCTGAAAATTTGTAGGCCCTAGGCAAATTACGAAAATAGGGCCCTTACTAAAATATTATTTCAATTATTTCAGGTGTCATTGTCTAATACATGATATTAAGAAATCATAAAAAGTGATATACGCACATTTTGAGATATAAGGTCATTAATGATAACATCAACATTGATATTTTCCAGAAGTTCTGCAGCATGAGCTAACCCAGAGGGTCCTCATGGTCAGGCCATGATCCAACCAAGGTAAGACAGACAAGCCATAACTCAAGCCACAAGAGCCACAAGCCAAGCCATAACCAAGCCAAGCCTAGACACAGCCAAGCCAAGTCAAGCCAGGATCAGACCAACACAAGCCAAGGCTAAGCCAAGCCTACCCAGACCACTGACCAAGCCCTATCTCATGCCAGTGTCCAAAACACAGCCCAACAGAATAATGCTCAGTCTGCACCAGTCATCTTTCAGCCTGCTAAGAGGTACACCAGGTCAAGCCACCAGCCCCCACCATGGCCCACTGTCAAGACCACCTTATGTCCTATGAACTACAAAATTGTCCAGGGTAAGTTTTCCAAAGTTCCAGCATAAGTCCATGAAAAATGTCATTCAAGTTCAAGTTCAGAAAAAGTCCAACAGGGTGAATTGTCCAATTTAAATCCAGTTGAGGCTCTTCTTTTGTTTAGATAGTTATCAACCTGTTGAGGGAGGCTTATATGATCACAAATAAAGCTTTGAGGAGTCCCAAGAACAAGCAAAGCAACCAGGCACTCAGATATGAAAGAGAAACTGAAGATTTTCCATTTCAGGAAAACTACAAATTCACCTTTCCTACTTTTGATCAGTATGTTTCTTTTCTGCTTTATTTTCTGTCCTTCAGAGCAGTTGAGCTCGTCCTCATTAAGAGACTTTTGCAAGTAGTTAAGTTAGTAGTTGTGAGTTATTGTTGGCCCTTGGATGAAATTTACATCCTAAGGTCCCCAACCTTTTGTAATGCCTATAACAGGCTGTTTGAATGTAACCAAAGAGATTAAGCTTGAATGAAAGCAAAAACCTTTGGGAATCAATTCTTAACCTCTCAAACTTGTGCTTTCCCTGTTGTTTGAACCAAGCCTAGTTATTAACCAGTGCTCAAGCTGTGGTTAATAGATTAGAACATGTTAGCATCTTTAGTTCAGTTATGTGCATTGTCTGTGAGCTGTATTAGTTGTGTTGCTGAGTCTAATCCTCCTATCCTGTGATTATCTGTGGGTTTGACGCTTAAACTTGTTAAATTATTTAGTTGTCTTCATGTGTTTAGCTGTGGGAGTCAAAAACATAGTTATATCCTTGTCCATTTCATGTTTGTTTCAGTGTATCTCAAACAGCCCCAAGTACTATCAGTTTGAGTATTCATTTTCAGGAAAAATAGAAAATCAATCCTATAATTCTTGAAACTATAAACAATCCTTCCTAACACTCTTAAGATCATACTTGCAAAGTTGGATAATTTGATTCAATCATTTGCTAATTTTAAGGACAGTCTAAACTCAGGATTGCATTATTGCATTCTCTGTGAGTTTACACTGCAAATTGGTTATCAGAGCTTTGGCTGAGAAAAAAAATTGTGAGTTCATTTTTTCCTAACTACTTTAAAAACACAAAAAAAACCCAATGAGTGAAGATAGACTTGCTGGTATGGAAGCAAGGATGGATGAGCTCGCTGGAGTTGTTACTGCTCTAACTAGGAGCCTGGATGAAGTCATAGGAAACCACCTCTCGTTTTCTACTGGAGGCAGAGGAAGAGGTTGTGGGAGAGGCATGGCACCACAAGTAGACAGAGGAAGACCACAAGATGAGGATGAGCATCCTTACTGAGATGATTCCACCAGGAGCAGGGATTCCATCCAAAGACACACAGACAAGCATCCAAAGGTAGACATCCATGAGTTCACTGGTAGTTTAAATTCTGATGACTTACTAGAATGGGTTAGGGATATTGAGAAGATATTTGAGTATAAAGGCTATAATGATGTTAAGTCATTTAAGGTTGTTGTTTTAAAGTTAAAAGGCTATGCTTCTTTGTGGTTTGATAACCTGAAACATCAAAGACTTAGAGAAGAAAAAGAACCCCTTAGATCTTGGTCCAAACTTAAGAATAAAATGTCGAGTAAGTTTGTCACCAAGGATTATACCCAAGACTTATTTATTAAACTGTCTAAACTTAAGCAAGAACAGAGACCTGTTGAGGCCTACCTGAGAGACTTTGAGCAGTTAACACTGCAGTGTAAGGTAAATGAAAAACCAGAACAGATAATTTCTAGGTTCCTAGAGGGACTAGACAAAAACATTGTTGCTAAGGTTAGAATGCAACCCCTCTGATCTTATGATGATGTTGTTAACCTATCTCTAAGAATTGAGAAAAATGGAAAGGTTAAACCTGCTACACCCAAACTTGTCAAACCATTTCAGACCAGAGCTTATAGTGGTATTAGAATCACTGAAACACCCAAAACAACACCCCCACACACCTTGGATAAAGGAAAGGGCATCATGGGGCATAAGCCCAACACCACCATGACTGAGAATAGGGTCTTATTTCTGATTGAGGCAGCTATCGTGAAGGAGCTCAAGGAGGAACAACTTGTGCTAGTCTTGCTGTCAAGGGAGATTCATGAGGGTAAGCAAACAGAAGTTCCTGCAGAAGTTGAACCATTGATAAGCCAGTTCAAGGACGTGTTCCCTGAAGAGCTGCCTAGTGGCCTACCTCCCTTGAGAGGGATTGGGCATCAGATTGACCTTGTGCCAGGATCTGTACTCCTTAACAGGCCTGCATATAGATGTGACCCTAAGGCAACTCAAGAGCTGCAGAGTCAAATTGATGATTTTATGAGCAAAGGATTTGTAAGAGAATCTTTGAGCCCTTGTGCAGTGCCTGCTCTACTAGTGCTCAAGAAAGATGGCACTTGGAGGATGTGCATAGATAGTAGAGCTATAAACAGTATCACAATAAAATACAGGTTTCCCATACCTAGAGTGGATGATATGTTAGATGAATTAAGTGGGTCCAGAGTCTTCTCAAAGATAGACCTCAGGCAAGCCTATCATTAGGTGAGAATCAGGGATGGTGATGAATGGAAGACTGCCTTCAAAACAAAGCATGGGCTCTATGAATGGCTTGTTATGCCATTTGGACTATCAAATCCACCTAGTATTTTTATGAGACTAATGACAGAAGTACTAAGGCCATGTTTAGGCAAGTTTGTTGTTGTCTATTTTGATGACATACTCATTTACAGAAAAAATAAGGAAGATCACTTGAGGCACCTTGAATCAGTCTTTGAGATTCTGAAAGAATGCAAGCTATTTGGGAAGCTGGAGAAATGTACATTCATGACAGAGGAGGTTAAATTCTTGGGGTATGTGGTATCAGGAAGGGGGATCTCTGTGGATCAAGACAAGGTTGTTGTTGTTCAGTCTTGGCCAATACCTAAGAACATCACAGAAGTGAGAGGCTTTCATGGCCTAGCCTCATTTTACAGAAGATTCATCAAGAACTTCAGTGCTATTGCTGCTCCCATCACAGAATGCATGAAGAAGGGGGAGTTTAAATGGACTGAGAGTGCTCTGCAAGCCTTCAGACATATCAAGAAGCTCTTGTGGACTGTAAACTACTAAGGCTTGTGAGTTTAGGAGATGCTTTACTATGCTTACTAAAACTGAAAGCAAAAACAAACAGAAATGGAGGCTGTTTTAGAAAGAGTGACTTGTATTAACTGAAACTCAAGGCTATGACTTAGAGAACTTCCCCTACAGCATAGCACAAGAGAAAGGACTAAAAGACTGGGTTTGAGACAGGTTTAGAGTATTACAGCAATGCACAAACACCCTAGACTTAGACTCAACAGCAAGCAAGCTAGTCACAGCAAAGCACATACTTAATCTTGACTCACAAAGCAAGACACTGATCAGACACCTTGAAGATGTATCAGGTTTGGCTCAAACTACAGCACTTAGCACAAGTTTGAAAGATTTGAGAGATTTCTCAAGGTTAATTCATTCATAAAAATCTGCCTGAAACAATACATAAGAACCTCCTTATATAGGGAGGATGATACAAGGTGAGCCTTTGGATGTAAAGTCCATCCTAGGGTCAACTTTGGACTTGAACTACTACAACAGATAAATAATTAAGGGCCTCACAAGAGGACGAGTTTAACAACTAGAAAGTACAGACACAAAGACACAAAACAGACTGATGCAAAAGTAATAAAGCAGTTTTTGGATTTTTCCTGAAATGGGAAACTGTTGTTCTTGTTGTCTTGCTGCTTTACTCTGGGTGTTTAGCTGCTCCTTGGGACTCTTCAACTCTTATTTGAACTTAGATAAACCTGCCTTGGATGAGGACAAGTTGACTTAAACAAAAAGAACCCAGTACTGGACTTGTACTTTTCCTGCCATGAGGTTCATTGGGCTCTGGTTTGGACTGCTTGTAACTTGAGATTTTGATAGACTTCTAAGGGAACTCTCCTGGGCAAACTTGTTGATTAATGAGTTGGCTTGATGGTAGGCCATGGTGGGGGTGGCTGGGATGCCCTGGTGTACCTCCTTGGTGCTTGGTTTGCTAACTGGTCTACTGAGCTCTGACAGGCATTGTTTCTGGCTTGTGTGTCGAATGTGAACTGATTTGGACCTTGGCATGACTTGATGAACCCTGGGATGTCTTCTTCATTGTCTTGTCTTGGTTTGGCTTGGATTTGGCTTGACATGGCCTGATGTTTGGACCTTGTGGTTCGAGCTTCCATCTGAGGGGGTCTTGTGGTCAGGCTTGTCTGGCTTGTGGCTTGATCATCAAGGCCCCTTGGGTGAGCTCCTGCTGCATCTTGTGTGATGCACATGTCCTCAGGTTGCCTGATTTCAACTGCCTATTTGAAGTAGAGTGTGATGCAAGTGGGGTAGGATCTAAATTCAGGAGAGGAAGCCAGTAGCCTATTTCAGTGAAAAGTTAAGTGGGGCAAAGCTAAGCTATTTAACCTATGATAAGGAATTATATGCCATTGTCAGAGCTCTTATGCATTAGAGCCATTATTTGAAGCCCAAGCCCTTTGTATTGGATTCAGATCATGAGGCCTTGAAATATATAAGTGGCCAGCACAAACTGAATCATAGACATGCCAAGTCGGTTGAATGTTTTCAATCCTTTACATTCTCCAGTAAGTACAAGGAAGGCAAGCACAACATTGTTGAAGATGCTTTGTCTAGGAGGTATACATTGCTGTCAACCATGGAACAGAAGGTCCTAGGGTTTGAATTCATGAAGAAGCTATACAAATATGACCTTGACTCCTATGAATACTGGTTAGCTCAGAGTGAAGGAACAAGGGTACATGATTCACCCTACAGTCTGCAGAAAGGGTTCTTATTCAAAGGGAACAATATGTGTGTTCCAAGGGGTTCTTACTGTAGAGTCTATTGATCGAACGAAAGAGGGGGGGTGAATTGAGTATTAAAAACTAGCCCCACTTTTTCGATTTATATGATATGTAATTAATTATCTGATCTTATGAATTAAAATCAACTAATTAATTAATCAAAGTAAAGAGATAAGAGAGAGGCACACGATTTTTGAAGTGGTTCAGTTTCACACGTTGAAACCTACGTCCACTATTCTCGATTAATAATTTTTAGTACCTTTCTACGGATTACAAAAATTACCAACCCACTCGTATAATCAAACCAATATATATAACTCAAGGTGAGTATCGCTAAAACTCTAGACTATATTAAGCTAATAAGAAAGTACATATAACTCCACACAAATTCCCGGTTAAAGAAATTGTAGCTTATAATATGTACGATTATCACAATAAACGTATTTCACTCAAGCGATTGATAATAATTGATGCACGACTCTTTTAAAAACAAACTCTAAAAATAATAAATATTTGCTCAAAGGTTTGCTTTAAAACGATTTTGGAAAATCAACACAAGTAAAATATAGCCGTGTGAAGTAGTGTATTTCGTGGGTTTTACAAATTGTATGTGAAGGAGTATTTATAGTAGTAGAATCATAGTAGATCTAAAACCCTAGTATAATATTTAATAAAGATACTTATCTTATCATAAAATAATATTTGCTTATCTTTTAGAAATATCTTTATCTCAAAATATTATTTGGTTTATCTTATAGAAATATATTTATCTTTATATCTCAAAATATTGTTGTAAAGATATAGTAGAATCCTAGATTAGGTAAACTAAGGAAACAAGCCTAAGGAGGCCGGATTCACCTAGCTCACGAAACCCTAGGAGCACGAATCCCTAGGTGGCACAAACTAGGTTTCACGAAACCCTAGATGGCTCAACCACTAGGGGGGCTAATTAGGTTAACAACAAATTGAGATAGAATATATTAGAAACCCTAGGTAGCCTGACAACCCATAAGTTGTATTACTAACCAATAGAATCTCATAAATATATTCTCTATTAAAATAATTTGATAAATATAAAAATACTCTTTCACTTTTGAAAACATTTCAAAACATTTTATTTCCAAAATCATGCATCAATATTTTATCATCCAAAGTCATAGACTAAAGCTATAACTTTTGAACATAAAATCTCTCGAATGGAATAGTTACCGAATGACGAACCTATACTATCTAATCTTCACAAAGATCTTCAGTATACGGATCATCTCTTCATCTTGATCACAAAGACCCTCCATCTTGAGTCTTGTGTAGTTTTATGTAGATCTTGTTTGAAGCGATTTTCCTTAAAGTTATGCCTGGTTAGCTATAACTTCCATGTTCACTTCCAAAGTTATTCCTGAAGTTGTTATAACTTTGTCTCACAGACTTTATCAAAGTTATGCCTAACTTTGATCTTTCTTCTCATAATTGTTGCTAGCTATAAAGACTAAAGCACCACAATTACACGAATATGATATATCGAGGTAAAACATATTATGGTAAAACATAGTGTCATTATCAAAACTAGGAAATTGGTTTCCAACAAATTCCCCCTTTTTGATGATGACAAGTTCTCATATGATTTCCTCTTAAAATGTGACTAAGTATGGTTCCCCCTCAACAAAGCACTCCAAAGTTATAGCAACTTTGATCGCAAGAACAAAACAACTTAGCCAAAGTTATAGCTTGAGAGAATTTAAGAGAGAAACGAGTCTTAACAAGGAGCAAGCTTAAGCAAAGACTCAAATCATATCATTTCTTCCCCCTCTTGGCATCATTGAAAAGACAAGAACAAAGACATGAAACGACTAGAATAACACATGTCAAGGCAAGAAATAGATATGCAAAATACGCAATATAAGACGATATATATCAAGCAAAATGAAATGCAAATGTTAATTAAAACTACAAACCACAAAAGATATTGTTAAGTGCCATTGGGCCGAATAGAACAATGTCAAAATAAGCCAAAATGGGCCGAATAGGATTAGTAGTTTTAAGAAACAAACAACCAAGGATAGAAAAGCAAGGCATTGTAGGTAAGTGGATGAGGCTAGGGTGCTTTATAACCGGGCCTAGTGCGGTACTCAAGAGTGGATAGACGGTTAAGGCAAGAAGACACATGTGTAGCTTGAGCGGTGAGGCAAACGTCAAAGTTCCGGACTTTCAACGAAAGAGCCTCCGTCGCATCATATATAGTCCGCATCCCCTCACGCATATCCGTCCCGCTCTTAACCAACGACCCGCCTTGGCTCACCAAGAATGTCATCTTATCCCTTTGCCTATACGCTTCTTGCTTACAATCGATAATGTTGCGTTCCAACTTAGCAAGGCGATCATCCACAGCATCCATCCATGTCCTCATCTCATGACTCACACCCGACCCACCTTGGTCACGGGTTGAGCTGGAACCCACTGCCACGGCTTGAACAACCGTGTCCAAGACCGTTTCAATTTTCGTATCCTGCGCATCCAAGCGCTCCATGATACTACCAATGAACATATCCAATTTTGACTCAATCCCGGAGAAATCAGCCCCTCCCGACTGCAAACCAACCGAACCTCCTTTGACTAAAAACAACAACTCCGGACCATTAGCATCAAGCTTCATAAACTTCAAGAACGTATCACACATTTCATCTTTTACGGCGACCCCATAATTGTTCATATTGACAACTCCCTTCGACTCTAAGAGCCGTGACTGCCACATGCCATACGGCAAGTCAAGAGTAGAGTAAATTTTGTCTTCGGTCACCGAGAAAGCGGTTTGTGAAATACGATTAAAGACAAGAGAAGGTAAATTAACCCGGTTTCCTTCCAACCAATGCTTAACGACTAACATCTCATAGCATGCAATTTTATCACGTCCGCCCCGTCGCGGAATCACGGTATTCCATAAAAAATTTAACAGAAATTTCAGTTTAGGAGACACACTACCCGCCAACACACAACTTGACAACGACGCCCCAACATCAAAATACTGCTTAACTTCCAGCTTAGCCATGTCCTTCAGCTCATCCCATGACGTACTCGGATTGATTTTGATTCCATCATCAGGAACCGAAAACAGAGTACAAAAGTCCGTCACGGAAATCGAGACTGAACGGCCATTAATGACGGCATTCAACACTCCATCAGTAAAAGAAACGGAAGAAAAGAACTGTATTACCTCAACTGGATAAACAGGACCCGAAAACTGAGCCACAGTTTCCCATTCTTGGAAATTCAGAAAATCAGAAAAGAATCCCAAAGCCCTATACTTGTCACACCAAGCCTTCGGATAATACCGACCACCGTGTATTCCATAATGAGCAACCCGGTTCACAAGTTTTCTTTCGTCTTTTGTAAGACGGAGTTTATCAATCCCCGGAGATGTTTCTTGAGGCGAAAAATCACGGAGGGTGACCCGTGTACATGCCTCGGGTACCGTGTTAGTTGTTTCAACCAAAGGTTCTTCTTGGACTCTACCTTTTCCTTTATTTAACCGTCTTCTTTTCGTACCCTCAAGACCCGCACCCGACTCGGTTTGGTTTTGGTTGGGTGATGGTTGTGTAGGAGGAGAAGAGGTATTTTTAGGCATACTTGGCTTGGGAGTTTTTGGGTTTGGGTTCTTGGATATTTTTGATCTAGTGGAAGCCATTGTTGAAGGTTGAAGGTTTGGGTGATTTTGTGTTTTGTTTGGGTATGGAAGCCGTGAGGAAGGAGAAGGGGTAGTGAAAAATTGGTTGAGTAATGAAGTGGTAAAAGTGATAGGTGTAAGGGTAATTATGATTGTGTAAGAGGTAGGTGTTGTTTTTGTACTTGTGCACATGGGTGTGCCGTCCCAATTGATGTCTTTCCCCTTTTTTTTTTTTTTTAATTTGAATTTGGGTAGGAAAAAGAATCTTGGGTGGTTATTTTTGTTGGGATATGGTAAGGATAGAATTTGGTAAATAAAAAGATATGGAAAGGTTATATTTGTTTGAGAATTTCGGCTAGTATAGGATACATGGGTAGAATTTGGCTTAATTTTGGAAAGTAAATAAGATGGGTTTTTGGCAAATATGTGGTTCATAATTCAATTTCCATAAAACACTTAATATGCAAGATACGCACGTAAAATATATTATATTAAACACAAATATACTAGCAATGAAATATGCGGACACAGTCGTATAATCTCGTCTTAATCTAGCCAGTCACGCAGGTTCACAAAATAAATAAGATGAATTTAATTGCTACCGATTAAACCAATTTCCAACCGCAAAATCTCAAAACGTCTTCTCGCTAACGCCTTTGTAAAATGTCAGCCCATTGAACGTCAGTACTACAAAATTCGAGTTTAATGTTGCCCTTTTCTACATGGTCACGCAAAAAATGATGTCTAATGTCTATATGCTTAGTACGAGAATGCTGAGCTGGGTTCTTAGAAATAACAATAGCACTCGTATTATCACAGAAAACAGGCATACAACCAACATTAACACCATAATCACATAGTTGTTGCTTTAACCAAAGTAGTTGAGAACATACCAGTCCTGCAGCGATATATTCAGCTTCTGCAGTAGACAATGCAACCGAATTTTGCTTCTTTGAGCCCCAAGTAATTATGCATGGTCCAACAAAAGTAGCAAATCCAGAGGTACTTTTTCTATCTAAAGAACATCCCGCATAATCTGCGTCTGAATATCCTACTAGATCGAAATTGCACTCAAGTGGATACCATAAATATAAGTTAGATGTACCAATTAAATATCTCAAGATACGTTTAACTGCAATCATATGTGATTCTTTAGGACATGATTGAAATCTAGCGCAGACACATACGCTGAACATAATGTCAGGCCTACTTGCAGTTAAATATAATAAAGAACCAATCATACCTCGATATGTAGTCTCATCTACGGACTTACCATTTTCGTCTAAGGTCAACTTTTTGTCAGTTACCATAGGCGTGTCCATTGGATGAGCGTTCTCCATACCAAATTTTCTGATTAGCTCCTTGACATATTTTTGTTGGTGAATCTTTATGCCTTCTTTGGTTTGTTGAATCTGCAATCCTAGGAAGAATTTTAATTCTCCCATCATGCTCATTTCAAATTCAGAGGTCATAAGATCTGAAAAATACTTGCACAATTTATTGTTAGTAGAACCAAAAATAATATCGTCTACATAAATTTGAGCAACAAGTAAATCAGAACCCTCGGATTTTAGAAATAGGGTTTTGTCGACAGATCCTCTCTTAAAATTGTTTTGTAATAAAAATTTTGACAATCTGTCGTACCAAGCCCTAGGCGCTTGTTTCAAACCATATAAAGCTTTATCGAGTTTAAAAACATGGTTTTGAAACTTGCTATTCAAAAATCCAGGAGGTTGTTCAACAAAAACCTCTTCTTCCAAATAACCGTTAAGAAATGCAGTCTTAACGTCCATTTGGAATAATTTCATTCCTTTATGAGCTGCGAAGGCGATGAGCAAGCGAATAGCTTCAAGTCTTGCTACTGGAGCGAATGTCTCGTCATAATCAATCCCTTCTTGTTGATTATAACCTTGAACGACCAATCGAGCCTTGTTACGAACTATAACTCCTGAATCATCCAGTTTATTTCTAAATACCCATCGAGTACCAATCACAGTTCGATTAGAAGGTCGTGGCACAAGGTGCCATACTTTATTGCGTTCGAACTGTTGAAGCTCCTCTTGCATAGCCACAATCCAGTCGGATTCTGCAAGAGCTTCCTTGATGTTGGTAGGCTCTATGGTAGATAGAAATGAATAGAATGAACAAAAGTTATTTAATGTTCGCCTAGTTTGAACTCCTTTAGTCAAACTTCCTAGGATACTGTCCATAGGATGAGAACTCTTATATTTCCATTTCTTAGAGTTCCTAGGCTCATCATCATCTGATGAACTTTCATTTTCCTCAAATGATTCAGAATCAAGATTGGTTCCCCCTGAGTTGGACTCTGGGGTTATAACTGAAGTTGGTACAACTTCAGTTACACCATCTTGGTTCTGTTCAAAGTTATAGCATCATCAGCTATAACTTCAGTTTCCTTTTCCTTGTTTTGAGAAGAGACATTCGTATCATCAACAATTGTCTCAGTTCTCTGTTCAAGGTCATTTGCGGATTTATCAAGTTCATCATTGATTCCTTCAATAACTTCTTCATTATTTTCTGGCACGTCATCTCTGGAGAGGCGAAAGTCTGGATCATTCATGTCCTCTTCTTCATTCTGTTCAACTTGTTCATGCACATTATCTTCATCAAATACAACATGAACACTTTCTTCTATGCACAACGTTCTTTTGTTAAAAACTTTAAAAGCTTTACTATGATTAGAATAGCCAACAAACACAGCTTCGTCACTTCGTGGATCAAATTTTCTCAAATTACTTTTTCCATTATCATGGACAAAACACTTACTCCCGAAGCAACGAAGGTGAGCTATATTGGGTTTTCTCCCTCTTAAAAATTCATAGGGAGTCTTTTTGAGAATTGGTCTAATCATAGCTCTATTGTGCACATAGCATGCAGTACTTATGGCTTCTGCCCAAAAGCTCTTAGGAAGACCACTACACAAAAGCATAGTGCAGGCCATATCCTCTAATGTTCTATTCATACGTTCCACGACACCATTTTGTTGTGGGGTTCGTGGTGTAGAAAAGTTATGTCCTACACCATTCTCCCTACAATATTCTATAAAGGCTTGATTGTCAAATTCGGTGCCATGATCCGTACGAATGGAAACTAACTTTTTATCATACTTGTTTTGGGCGAGCTTCATTAGTACCACAAACTCATCGAAAGTTTCATCTTTAGTAAAGAGAAAGATAGGCCATACATACCTGGAGTAGTCGTCGACTAGGACGAATCTGCACCTTGTTCCACCGCGGCTTCTAACTTTCATAGGTCCACATAGATCCATGTGTACCAACTCAAGTGGACGATCTGCACTTACTACTCGTTTCGGTTTGAATGAAGATCTAACTTGTTTGCAACGGGCACATGAGTCACACATCTTTTCTTGTTCGAATTTGATTGAGGGAAGACCCTCAACTAAATCCCAAGACTTAAGTTTCTTTAAAATTGTTGGACTGATGTGTGCAAACCTCTTGTGCCACAAGCATGAATCATCCACAGTGACTTTCATGCATGTAAAGGAACTTGTAGTGACTTTGTTTAAATCAATCATATACACGTTCCGTTTACGTAAGCCTTCTAAGATAACGTTACTAGTACCTTCAACTATGATACGACAAACATTTGAATGAAAAACGACTTTGTTGCCTTTGTCACATAGTTGAGAGATACTTAGCAAGTTATGCTTAATGCCATCTACCAGATATACGTTATTGATAGCATGTGAAGAAGATATACCAATCTTACCTACACCAATTATGTTGCCCTTCTTATTGTCTCCAAAGGTGACCTTGCCACCATTGAAGGACTCTAGTGAAAGAAAAAGATTCTTGTTTCCAGTCATGTGTCTCGAACATCCACTGTCGAGATACCATAGATTGTTTTCTTTCACTATTATCTGCAAGAGAATCAAATACAACTTTTAGGTACCCACGCTAAGTTGGGTCCTTTGTTGTTAGTGACTCTATGTATTTGATCCTTCCTAACCCATACCTGTTTGACAATTCTTTTCTTCTTAGGATAGGGTTTGCTAGGTTTATTATATTGTTTATTATTGTTGCGACGCACATTAGGTTTAAACGACTGCTTTTGATTCACATTAGGTTTAGATTTTGAAGGTACAGATGTGTAATCGAAAGCCATGTCATAAAACCATCTAAACTCATTGTTTCTAACCTCATCACGTTGAGGATCAGATTCGGACTCATTAACACTTGACACGTCATGCTCTTTCACAAAATCAGTTTGATTTTTGTTGTCGTTGACATATTTAACACAATTATCTTTAACATGACCGTTGTGACCACAATAATTGCAAATCAGATATTCTGAAAGATTTACGTACTTCCTTCTTCTGAAATCACGGTCAGAAGGAGTGGATTTGCACTTATCATGATCTCTACGACTATAGCATTCATGACCAAGACCCATCTTCATGTTATTGTTAGACTGTTCGGTAAGGAAGTCTAAGACCTTTTGACTTCCTTCCCACTTATCATGACCTTTTCGTGCATGTAGGAGCAATTCCTTCAAAGACTGAATTTCTTTTTCACACGACGAATGATCTACATTCGAGTCTTTGGAGGGATTGTTCTTTTTGAAATTTTCACGAAAATCATTGAACCGTTTGTTCAAGATAAGTTTCTCCTCATTATGTTGACTTTTGGCTTGGGAGAATTCAGCCTTCCAATCTTTCAATTGCTGAGAAAGAAAAGAATTTACTTTCTCATGATCAAGAATAACAACTTCCTTTGCCTTAGCTTGAGATTGTAAAAGCTCATTGACTTTCTTCAATTCTAAAGTTATAGCTTCATTAGCTATAACTTTGGCTTGAAGATGCTTAATGTTGAGCTTTAACTCTGAGATTATAGCTTCATTAACTATAACTTTAGACTCAAGAGCTTCTTTCTCAACATTTATCTTGTCTGAAGTTATAGCTGAAGTTGCCATAACTTTAGACTTGAGCTTTTTAGCTTTGGCCTTAAGAAGTTGGTTTTCCTCAGCAATGTCAAGAATTTGTTCTTTAAGATCTTTTAATTCAAGACTCTGCTTATGACAATGATCTAAGGCTTCTTCAAAATACTTAATTAAAGACTTCTTAGATAAATTCTTAACTTGCTTTTTAAGTTCAAGATGACTAACCTCTTCGTCATCTTCTGAATCTGGTTCTGAATCTGAGTTGCCAACAAGACACATCTCAAATTCACTTTCATTGTCACTGTCAGAAATTAGGTCAAGACTGACGTTGCTTAGACACAAGTTGGCGACTTCCTCTTCCTCTGACTCGTCGTCTTATGTGTCGAGATCTCCCCAGCAATAAGCCATCATTACTTGCTTGAATTCCTTCTTGGTTTTGTCTCGTTGATTTTTGTCTTGGATTTTCTTCCATGTGGGGCAGTCTTTGATCATGTGATCATTATCCCCACATTTGAAGCAACCACGACTTGAAAGAGACCCTTTTGACTCAATTGGCTTTTTGTAAGATTTGTTGGTGTTATTGTTAAACGTTTTCCCTTGTGGTTTATTAAAGAACTTTTTCTTAAAACGTCTAGCAAATAACACTGTTTCATCTTCAAGATCCGAATCTTGTCTTTCACTAGATTCGGCCTGTAAAGCCACCTTCTTGCTATTACTATCATTTGCCGCATCTTCATCAAGAGTAATCTCATGAGCCATTAGGGTTCCAAGTAGCTTTTGATAAGATAGGTCAGATAGGTCTTTACATTCCTCAATTACCGTCACCTTAGGTCTCCATCGTTTAGATAGACTTCTAAGGATCTTCCTGGTAATTTCCTCGGAGTCAAAAGTTTTTCCAAGATTTTTCAATTCATTAATGATACTGGAGAAGCGAGTAGACATGCTGTCAAGCGATTCATTTTGTTCTATGGAGAACAGTTCGTATTTTCGCATGAGTAGTGCAATACGTTGCTTTTTGACAACAGTTGTCCCCTCATAAGCTAACTCAAGACCATCCCATATTTCCTTGGCAGTAGAACTAGATGAGAAACGATCAAATTCAGTATGGGTCATGCCGTTTTGCAACAGACTAATAGCCTTTGAATCTTTCTCAGCTTTCTTATAATCTGCCTCAACATAGTCATCTTCTTTCTTTTCGATGGAAGTGCCAGTAGCAGATCCAAGCATGATCTTATTAGGACCATTCTTAATGATTAGCCAACACTCCCAATCGTTACCCTTTATGAAATGGGTCATCATATTTTTCCATAGACTGTAGTTCTTCCCATCGAATACGGGACACTTCAGATGTTTGGAATCCATTAAAATAAAATTAAATGCAGCGGAAAATAAATAAAATAAAAAGATAAATGGATCAGACTCCTTGCTGTAAGGCAATCAAGAGCACGATGCTCTGATACCAATTGTAGAGTCTATTGATCGAATACGAAAGAGGGGGGGTGAATTGAGTATTAAAAACTAGCCCCACTTTTTCGATTTATATGATATGTAATTAATTATTTGATCTTATGAATTAAAATCAACTAATTAATTAATCAAAGTAAGCGCGAATAACGAAATAACGAAAAGTAAAGAGATACGAGAGACGATTTTTGAAGTGG
>JAIUZE010021314.1:0-18361 GCA_022085475.1 Heliosperma pusillum | reverse complement strand
CGTCTTAATCATTTGATAATAAATTTTTTGTTGTTGTTAGTAGCTAGTTATTACATGTGTTTTGTATGTCCAAATTATTACATGTGTTGATATTGACTTAGTACCCGTTCAAGAATTACTCGTTAGGAGTAAGTTTTGAATAGTCCCCGTTTTGGGACTGTCTTTCTACGTTTCAAGTCACTTAGGTAGTAAACACATAACTTGTAATTTATTAATGAGGAAAAAGTTCGGTAACAATTCCTTTAATGTTTTCTGAATGCATATGTTGAGTAAATATTTATTCAACATTGTGTATTTAGAAAACAAAGGGGAATTGCTGCCGAAATTTTTCCTCATTAATAAATTACAAGTGGTGTTTGCTAGTGACTTGAAACGTAGATTGATGGGTTTAGGTTGGAGTGATAAGAACCCAATTGAAGAAAATTAATTTTCCTTGTTGATGAGAATTATATATATATATATATATATAGAGAGAGAAAGGATCATGTAAGTCCTCTTAGAAAAGGTGAGTCCATAAGTCCTCTTATAGACCCTTGGATCTTGGAGATGGATGGCTGAGATTGAAGCTCTCGAAAATGGATTAGTGGGCTAATTTTTCACTCTCTCTCCTCTTTATTAATTAACCACTAATCCCATCTTAATTCAATATATAAGACTTTCCACTCAACCACTTCTCTCTCATCCCACATAATTTCATTTCTCCATCTCTCTCTAAAACCCAAAAAAATCAAAACCCAAAAAATTCAAAACCCAAAAAATTCAAAAACCCAAAAAATTCATAAACATTCATCACCTTCTTTCATCTCCCACCTCCGGCCACCACCGGCCAAAAAAAAAAAGTTTTTTTTTTCAAATCTACTTTTTTCCGCTTCGTCTCCACCGCACATGTTCCTCGTCGTGCCTCCTTCTCGCCGCCCTCTCATGCCGCCTCTTCTCTTCTTCTTCTTCTTTTCTCTTTTCTTTTTTTCTTTTTTCAGATATGCACCATTCTTTTTAGATCTTGTTTTTTTCTTATCTCTTCTTTCATGTCGTCTCTTCACCACCTTTTTTTTTTTTTGAATCTATGTTTTTATTTTTTAGATCTCGTTTTTATATTTCAAATTTTTTATGTTTGTTACTTTTTTTGTGGTTAGTAGTGTTGTTTTACTGAAGTTTCACATAAAATGACTGAAGTTTCACATAAAATGACTGAAATTACACTTTTATTAACTGAACTTACACTTTTATTAACTGAAGTTACAAATGACTGAAGTTACACATTTTTTTTACTGAAGTTTCACATAAAATGACTGAAGTTTCACATAAAATGACTGAAGTTACACTTTTATTAACTGAAGTTACAAATGACTGAAGTTACACATTTTTTTCACTGAAGTTACACATTTTTTCACTGAAGTTACACATTTTTTCCACTGAAGTTTTTTTCCTGAATACATGTTTTTATTTTTTAGATCTCGTTTTTATTTTTATGTTACACATTACTTTTTCAGATCTAAAACCACAAGTTTTTTTTGTGGTTATTGGTGTTGTTTCACTGAAGTTTCACATATAATGACTGAAGTTTCACTTTTAGTAACTGAAGTTACTCATATAATGACTGAAGTTACACTTTGCTTAAGTTACACATTTATATGTTTTATATGTTTTTGCTTAAGTTATACATTTCGCATTTATATTTTATATGTTTTAAGTTACACAGTATGATTTTGCTTAAGTTACACTATTATGTTTTGATTTTAGTATGATTGATGGTGTTTTTGGACTGAAGTTACACTATTTTGGACTGAAGTTACACTAATAATGACTAAAGATAACATGTCTTAAAATTACATTATTAAAAATTGAAGTTACACTTTTAAGGACTGAAGTTACACTTTTAGGGACTGAAGTTACACTATTAAGATACTGAAGTGATACTATTAAGAGATTGAAGTTATGCTTGAAGTTGTACAATTAAGAACTGAAGTTATATTAGTAAGGACTAAAGTTACCAAAATATGCCTTAAAGTTAAATCAATTTAAATTAAAATTTTCAAATGGCTAAAGTTACCTAAACATGTTTTAAAGTTACATACATATGTCTTAAAATTAAAGTTACACAAATACGGTTCGAAGTTACACTTGTAAAGACTGGAGTTACACTCATAAAAAGGTTCAAATCATATAAATTGTCTAAAGTTACAAAAATTCAAATTTGTACCGTCGAAATCATATTTTAGCTTGAAGTAACACAAATAATGGTTGAAGTTACAATCATAAAAGGCTAAAATCACATAAAATTTTCTTAAAATTACATAAATTCAAATTTATTTAGTCGAAATCACATTTTAGCTTGAAGTTACACAAATAATGGTTGAAGTTACACTCGTAGTGCCTGAAGTTACACTCATAAAAAGGCTAAAATCACATAAACTTGTCTTGAAATTTCATAAATTCAAAATTAAGTAGTCGAAATCACATTTTAGTTTGAAGTTACATAAATAATGGTTGAAGTGACACTCGTAATGACTAAAGTTACACTCATAAAAAGTCTAAAATCACATAAACTTGTCTTGAAGTTTCATAAATTCAAATTTATATAGTCGAAATCACATTTTAGTTTGAAGTTACACAAATATGGGCTGAAGTTACACTCACAAATCTCAGAAATTTAAAAGTGCTCAAAAGTGATTAACTAAAGCCTAGAGAGAGAAAGTTAATTAATTAGTGCATAGGTAAATGATTAGTGTTAAGTGTGTTTTTGTCTCTACAATCTCATCCATCCATCTCCCTCATCCAATGGCTAGGATGAGGACTCATGGACTCAACAAAAATGGTGGACTCATAAGAACCTATCTATATATATATATATATATATATATATATATATATATATATATATATATATATATATATATAAATTGATAATAATAAATGTTTAATTTACTGTGTGTGATTATTGATTATTATTGTTGTTAATTAAGATAATTTATTTATATAACATATATATATATATATATATATATATATATATATATATGTATGTATTGAAATGTAGATACATAATAACATGAAAAGATTAGAACGACAGTGGATGTATGAAACATTAGACGAAAAAAAGAAACCCAAGCTGATATTTGTAAATGGGGCGAAAGAGTTTATTGAATTCGTGCAACAATCTAGTGAGTTTAAGGATTTAGGCGGTGAAATGAGGTGTCCATGTAAGAAATGCGATAACTTAGCTTTTAAATCGAAAAGGGAGGTTCAAAATCATCTTTGGTCGAAAGGTTTTACTGATAATTATTATGTATGGAAGTATCACGGTGAGAAACTGGCTACCGAAGAGAGTTCAAGTAGTATCGTAGTTAGTGAGAATCCTTACCGGGAGTTAGTTGAAGATGCATTACGTGATAATGTTGAGCAAATAATGGAGGCTCGACTTAATACCGAGGACTTTAGCGATGAAGAAGTTCGTTATACCCCGCATCCCCAAGTTTCATCCTTTTTTAGAATGTTAAATAAAGTCGAACAACCAGTGTATGAGGGAAGTAATATGAGTTTGTTGCAAGCGGCTGCTAGGTTGGTAGCACTCAAATGTGAGAGCAACTTATATCTTAGATGCGCCAATGGTTTTATGTCGTTCATTAGTGACATTGTTCCAAAAAATAATCAAATGGCGCGCAATTTTCAATAGATTAAGAATTTGCTTAAGGGACTCCAACTACCCCATGTGAAAATCGATGCATGTCCTACCGGTTGCATGCTTTTTTGGGAAGAAAATGCCGATCTTGAGGAATGTACCAAATGTCATGCCTCTCGGTATAAAGGTAAAAAGAATTTAAGTGGCCGGAAGCGAATACCTTGTAAACCACTGACTTATTTCCCGCTTGCGCCAAGGTTACAACGACTATTTGCAACCAAACACATAGCAGGTGAGATGAGTTGGCACCATAAAAACTCTCGAGTAAGAGAAAGAGGGACAATGGCACACCCAAGTGATGGAGAAGCGTGGAAACATTTCGATAGAGAGCATCCAGAATTTGCAAGTGAGTCTCGCAATGTTCGCCTAGGTTTGTGTACGGATGGATTTTCACCTTATGGCTAATTCGGGAAGTCTTACTCGTGTTGGCCCGTGATTGTAACCCCGTACAACTTACCCCCTTGGTTATGCATGAAGAGGCATTTTATGTTCTTATCTATGATCGTTCCAGGTCCTAATAACCCTAAAGCAAAATTGGATGTCTACCTCCAACCGTTGATCAAAGAGTTGAAAGAACTTTGGGAAACCGGTGTGGATACCTATGATGTCTCTAAGAAACGTAACTTTCAATTAAAAGTGGCATTACTATGGACGATCAATGATTTTCCTGCATATGGCATACTTTCCGGTTGGTCCATAGCCGAATACCGTGCTTGTCCTTATTGTCTTCAAACAGATCCTAAATCCATTTTTCTGAAACATAGTCAGAAGGTTTGTTGGTTCTATTGTCATCGTACTTTCTTGAAACATGATCATCCTTTCCGCAACAATTGTAAGCATTTTCTAAAGAATAGGAAAACTGAGGATACCACAGTTGCAATCAAATTAACCGGTGTTGAAGTCTGGGATTCGGTAAAAGGTTTACCAAAAGTTGTCGAGTCTTCTGCTGAAGAAATGAAAAGATTGAAAGACGACAAAACTGAAGGTTGGTGGAAACAAAGCATATTCTGGGAACTCCCTTATTGGAAGACATTGTTGATTCGACACAACTTAGATGTTATGCACATGGAGAAAAACTTTTTTGAACAGCTTATCAACACGGTGATGAATGTAACAAAGAAAACTTCATTTGGCCCTAAGGGTAAAGCTGACTTTCTTGAGTATTGCTTGAAACGACCCATATCATCTAGGGTTGTTTTAGAGACAGCGGAGAAGAAGGCTCTATGCGAATGGGTTGCTAGTTTGAAATTCCCGGATGGTTATGCTTCAGATTTGAGTCGGTGTGTTGACCATAGAAATTTGGTGTTACATTCCATGAAAAGTCATGATTGTCATGTCTTTATGGAACAGTTACTTCCTGTTGCATTGAAACATTTACTCCCGACGAATTCTTGGAATGCTATAACTGAGATAAGCCAATTTTTTAGAGACTTGTGTACTTCTACGATTAAAGTTGATTTCATGGAACATCTAGAGTCAAGAATTGCGGAGATATTATGCAAGTTAGAAATGATATTTCCCCCTTCTTTCTTCAATTCCATGGAGCATTTACCTATTCACTTACCTTATGAAGCGAAAGTTGGAGGACCTGTCCAATATCGATGGATGTATCCATTTGAGAGGTTCCTTAATCATTTGAAAAAGAAGGTTGACAACAAAGCTCGGGTCGAGGGTTCCATATGCAACGCTTTTTTGTTAAAGGAAATTTCTAATTTTTGTTCCCTATATTTTGAAGATCGCATTGTCACAAAAGCGAAGGACTTGGAGGTTGGTGTGAATTCCGATAACCAACTAGATTCAAATATACCCGAGTTGTTCAATGATGACTTGGGAAATACAACCGGGAAATGTATAACGAGGTACTTAAATGAAAAAGAGTTTGAAGAAGTTCATTTTTATGTGCTAAGAAACTGTGGGCAATTTTTAGAGACTTATGAAAAGTAAGTTGTTGATTCATTATTACACAAATAACTTTTCGTAATAAAATTAATTCATTATAGTTAAAACGTACATTACTAATTAAAACATGTCTTGATGTCACGTCTTATTATTAGGGAATTCAAGACGTACATCAAACTCACATATCCCGATGTCACGTCTTATGATGATGTTTGGAGCAAACATGACAAAAGTTTTTCGAAATGGTTGGGAAAAGAAGTAAGATCACATTTCAATTTCTTATTAACTAATAATTAATATTGAGAATATAACATCTTAATATAATTAATATATTGTTTTATTGATATATATATAGGCTTATAGATTGAAGGATCCTTTAATAATAGCTCTAGCAGGGGGTCCAAGTAACTGGGTGAGGACATGGAGAAGATATTCTATCAATGGCTATAAATTTCGTGCTTTTAAGGAGGGAGTTGATGTTCCGAAAGCTACTATAAGCAATGGGGTTTGTGTGAGTTCTACTGAAGGGTTGGACTACTACGGAACCATTAATGAAGTAGTTGAGCTTTCTTATTATACCGAGCACAGAATTTATAAAGCCATATTGTTTAAATGTGATTGGTTTGATAATTCCCCACAAGGAGTTAGTATCCATAAGGTATACGGACTTGTCGATGTAAACTTAAAAAAGAAACTTCGTGGACATAACCCATTCGTGGCAGCTTTTCAAGTGGATCAAGTGTGTTATGCTCCTTATCCGACCACTAAGAAAGATAATCAATGGTCCGCGGTTTTTAAAATCAAGGCACGATCGCATGTTGATGCTCCTGTTGACGAAATTGTCTTCCAAGAAGATGTGGTTGTCAATAGTCAGTCAATTTCACCAATTTTGGTGGAAGAGACACAAAGTGAGGATGAATATGAAGTGGTTGTTGAAAGGGGTGAAGGGGAGTATGACAAGGACATCGGTGATGAAGAAAAAGAAAAAGATGATGAAGATGAAGAAATTCAACTAGTACAAAATGAGGAAGATGAGGAAGAAGTCGGAATACTTTTTTCAGATGATGAAAGTTTGTTGATTTGTAGTGATAGTGATAGTGAGGGTCACTAGTTAATTGTAATCTATTTGTCAAAATACAATTATAATCAAATTTGAAACTTTGCATTGTAATTCAAAAAGTTTGCTCACGGTTTTTATATATTGAACTACCTAACAATTTCCATTGTATATAGCTTTTACTTATGGCAGGTGAGTCGTTTATCAGACGAATCATAGGTAGCACTAGTCGTTCTCGTCGTGCTGATGATGAGCGGAACGAGGAGGAGGAGCAGGAGCAGGAGCAAGAGCAGGTGGCTATCCCGACGACACAGCAGGAGAGTAACCGGATTATTCTGTCTCGCACTCCTGCCATAGGCCAGTGGTAAGTGTCTAATTAATATATAGAATACTTTTATTATCGCAAACTTTATTATATTATCACTTTTACGCTAACTTCTATTATCAGGTGGGACGACAAGCCGATCAAGCAATACGTTACTTGGTCTTTTATTCGTACCATAGGCCAAGAATACTTCACCAAATGGAGTGAAGCGAGCCACTACCAGCGTAGGCGGATGTGGGATAACTTTCAGGTATATTTTATTACGGTTGTATCTATTACTAAAAAGTAATTGTTTTCATTCAAAAAGTGTAGTTATACAATTTCAGCAATTACTAACAAGTTGTTTATGATGAAATAGAATCATGTGAACTCGGTCGATCCGAACTACGACCCGAAGCCCGACTGGCAGAAACATGTCACGAGGCGGATTACCTCACTTGTTAATGGCTGCAAGTATAACAAAAATAGGCCGGATTGGGTGCCTGAAAGTTGGTGGAAAAACATTAGAAATAGGCCCCAAAAGCGATCCCGAATTCGCCAAGAAGTCTAACATAAACAAGGCTAATAGACGGTCAGGTGGCGAGAAAGCGGTGGGCACCCATACTCTAGGCCGGAAGAGTTGTTCCGATGCGTTTAAAAAATTGGTAAGTCCTTTATTTTTTACTTCACATACAATTTGCATATTAATTATGAAGGATTAATATTGCCGATATATCACTTAATGTTTTTATAATACTTTCAGGTTGATCCTACGCCGTACAAGTTGTTTGAGAAAACAAAAAAGAACAAGAAGGGCGAGTGGGTTAACCCTAGAGCTGCTAAGACAAACGTAAGTTTGTCTAATAATTACTAAGGAGTTTTTTTTATGTCCAATTTTAATATTTTTTATTAGTTTCGTTTTGTTTTGATTACTTAATGTTTTTAATTATATAATTTTTTTTTTGTGGGTTCAGGAATCTTACACCGAGGAGATGAGTTAGCGAACGCCAACTGGCGAGACCCCAAACGAATTTCGCGCATACTATAAAGCGGCAGACGGATTCGATAAGAAGTCGAGGCTCTTCGGGATAGGAGACAAGGGGAAACAAGTGTGGTATGATCCACCATGCAACAAAAGTGCACGCGCATCTTTCTCATACAATCCTACAGATTACACTCGATTCGCAAGTGAGAATACTCAAATGAAGGAGCAATTGAATGCACTTGCGAATGAACGAGAACATGAGAGAGCCGCCCGACTTGCCCTTCAAGCACAAGTACGGGCCAATCAACAACAAATGGATCACCAAGCTTGCAAATGGCAGCCATGCAATCGGCTATGATGAGATTTATTCCCCCGGACTAGTGCAACAACTTCCCTCCTCCACGTCCAAGAGATGACAACGCGGACGACGGACACGGTTTTGGAGGAGCTCCCGTTACCCCCTTAGGCTAGTAATTTATCATCTACCTAAGTTAGGGAACCCGTTGAATTTGTAAGCATGTAAAAACAAAGTGTTATGAATTTGTTTAACATTTTATGTAATGAATTCTTTTTCCAATTTCCATCGATCTTCCCCTTTATTTTTATTGCCTTTTGTTGATTCCCGACCATGCGGTCGATGTGAGTATGAATTACCGCTTTGCGGTGAACGTATGTATTTTATGTATTGCAGGTTTTGTTGAAATTTTCACCGTTTAAAACAATGCAAAAAACGCATTGTGGCTGGACAGCAGGCTGCTGTATCCAGCCACTACTTTATTAAGTACTGACAGAATTTCCGTCAGTAAAGTCAATCTTGAATTGACTTACTGACGGAAAATTCGTCAGTACAGTCAATATTGACTTGACTATACTGACGGAATTTCCGTCAGTAAGTCAAGTCAAGATTGACTTTACTGACGGATTTTCCGTCAGTAAGTCAAGTCAAGATTGACTTTACTGACGGAATTTCCGTCAGTACTGTCAAGTCAATATTGACTTTCCAAATGAAGTGACTGACGAAACTTCCGTCGGGAAGCCGTCAGGAGTCTAATTTCTAACAAAAATTCCGTCAGAAGTCATTTTTTCGTTACCAATTGAAGCGACGTGCGTTACAGACGGAAATTCCGTCAGTAATTGAAATTACTGACGGATTTTCGGTGTTACTGACGGATTTTGTCCGTCAGTTTCCCGAGTTCGTTTTGTAGTGTTTGGTCTGTTTCAACGGACTAAAATTAGCTTTGTTCTATTATTTTGAAGCCTCACTTTTGTGTGAACTTGAAGAGTATAAATACCAACATTTGTGCAAAATTAATTGGTTAACCGCCTAACCGGTTTGGCTAAATGATGAACCGTAACCGAACTGTTTGCTACGGTTATTTTTGGTTCGGTGAACCGGTTGAACCATTTTGGTTAGACGGTTAACCAAAACCGTTGCATTATAGGAAATTTTTTTCCCACATATAAACTTAGTTATATTTTTTTTATCATTGGCATAATTCAATGGTGAATATAGTAAAATGTTTACAAGATAAACATAATATTAAAATCATTGAAGATAAAATAATAGGAAGAGTTAACTGATAAACGTAAGACAACGTAATTCAATAATAGAATGATGAATAGTGATTGAGGATGAGGGTAGGTAGGTGTAAGAATCAGGGTGAAAATGTAAGGTATGAGAGTTTGAGTGTTAAAATAAGAGTTTTCATTAGTTTTTGGGTTAGCCCAATAATATTTTTCTACGGGTAATAATGTCACAGTTCAGTTTCGGTTAACCCCGGTTATGAAAATCCGAACCGAAATCAAACCGTTTTTGTGTTTCGGTTCGGTCAACCGAACCTAAAAAAAGAGCGATTTTCGGTTTTTTCGTTTCGGTTTTTACGGTTCGGTTAATTATGAACACCCCTACTTATGATCGCCAAATCATCCAAGCAACCTCTAAAAACCCTTAGAATTATTTTGAGTATTGTATTAAGAAAACTTGAATATTTCCACATTTAATGGAAAGGCTCTTTCATTTCTGCTCCGTCCTTTCCTAAACTACTAGTTGGTGTAATTCTATTTAAAGGTTCAATCTTTCCTTAGTATTTGTAAGAATTCAACCCTTATCTTTCTTATTAGTAGCTTTACCTTATTTTTCTGACATTGTTGAATGTTTAATCACTGAGGTTGGTCATCTTTGTGCTTTATTCATTCATCTTATGCTAATGTTGTATGAATGGCTCAATTTGTACAATATATTGTACCAAGCTTACAACTTTTTTAAACGGTTTAGTTTTTACATCTTGTAAGTGGGTAATGCTTGTCATCTTTCACTAATTAGCTTAGATTAGTGTTGGGTATTCCTAATCTTGATCTTATGCATTGAATGTTCTTAAAGTCTTTATCTTTTTTATTAGTGTTGGCTTAGATACTAGTATTTAACTTGTGTAGAGAAGGTGATGTTTCATTGGCTTAAATGTTAGTCTCTATTTGTGGGATTAAGGTCATATTAAGCTATTAAGTTTAGGGGTTGGTATTCTTGCATTTACTTTGGTTGATTGTTCCTTGAAATAGTAAAATTGCATCAATCTTCTCCATTATTGATATTCTCTTGTATAATAGGTGTTTGTCGAATTGTCAATATAACAAAGTTCACATCTTTTTAACCATCTCATGTCCTTAGTTCAACTTAATCACTCTTGTTATATGTTAAACATTGTTCACCATTGTTAAATACTCATTGTGTGTTAATATTCTAATTAGTACCCTTGATTTTGTCATCGGGCTCTTAGTTGGTGATTAGTCCTTGTCTTAGCTTTACATTTGCCTTCTCTTAGGTTCGACCCTTACTTTCATTTTACTACCTTAACTAGAGTCTAGTCTAATGTTCGTTAGGTAATTAAAAATTTTTAATTTGTTGTGATAATTATCCGTTTTAACAACGCACGTCTTTAGTGTGTCAAATTTTGGCGCCGTTGTCGAAAAGGCAACAAAGCTAAAGCTAGTTTAAACTTTTGACTTAAATTTGTATATTTGTCTTTGTGAATATTAGGATTCATTTATTTGCCTTAGATAGTGTACTTGTTTGATTAAATGACTACTCGTTCTCCTCAAATTCATGATGAACCGTTTTAAAATTATTTTTATAGATTGAAAGAGTTTAATTCTCGACGTGAATACCCTTATAAGATTTCAAAACTTTGTCGTGTGACACATAATGGGTTGAATGAGGGAACTTTGAGGCTTATTGATCAATTGACTAACGGAGAATTTGTCAATGTCTCTAACTATGAAGAGATGAGGAAACTTTTCCATATGTTGGCTCTTGCGACTAAACAATTGGAGTTGAAAAATTCACCCTCTTGTGTACCATGTGAGGCTATTCTTAGAGAGGAGCCTCAAATTGAGGATGTCCGGATCCTTGAGAGTGAGAGTTATTGTTGTAACTTGACTACTTCAGTTCCCTTACCACCCACATGTGTTCTTGGTGACCCTCTTTCTGATGATTCCTTGATTCATTGTCATGTGAGTGGGGATTCTACTCTTGGGGAATCGTTGGGGGATTATTTGAAAAAGTAGAGCATGCAGGGGTGCTTTGTGAGGTGGTTGAGAAGAAGAGAATGATGAGATTGTTATGGATGTATTTAATGATTCGTGTTTGGTTAAGGGGTTAGAGGTGATGGGTTTTGAATTTGGCAAAGAGGAAAAGAACAATTTGCTTATTGATATTTCTCCTCACATAGAGTTAATGCCCCCACCGCCTTTGGATGACCAACACATGCTCACACCTAAGGAATTACTTATTACTCATCGTACTTACTTGGTCGCCACCATCGCTATCTTCTCTTACAAGGAGCCCCATCGTGACATAGAATTGTTATGTCTTGCTCACTTTTTATCTTTTGACCTCCACCTACCTTCATTTCTCTACTTTGTGGGCCAACATCTTTGATCGTCTACTAAGGGCGTTGAGTTTTTCGGCTCTTGACTCTTGAAAAGGAAGGATCTTGAAAAGACGTTGAGCAAACGACAAAAACCAAATGTACTTTACGGGAGGCAACTCGTACTCCTTTCCTTACTTTCCTTTGCATATTTTTGTATTCTCCTCCACATTGGGGACAATGTGAAAAATAATTGTGGGGGAGGAATTGATGTTTGTAATATATGTAATTTCTTTGTTTTGATGCATTAGTTTTAAAAAATGAAAATCCCGGTTAGTCACAAAGGTGGGTGACTAAGCAAGATTGGGAAGGTGGCCGAGGACGGAATGAAAACTCGAAAAAAAGCCATTCCGGGAAAAATTAAGAATCAAGTTGCGAGCCACCAATAAGAGGTGAGAAACAAATGCTAAGGGGAAAACCCGAAAGAGCACCTTAGGCAAAATGAGGGATTTTCGAAAGAAATATAGAAAATGAAAAAGGCAAAAACATTGAGCATACTACTTCCTATGAAGAGGATCTTAGAGAAAAACAAGGGTGATAAGGAGGGCTTTGGAAGGAGGCTAGATTATGATTTATTTTCTTTTTTATTCACACATTTGGTTTCAAATTGGTGGATTTCTCTTGCAGGTTGTTTGGTTGTGCAAATAGTGAAGTTTGGGGCCAACCAAGTAGTCTATCTTGTCATTTAATGGGGTCATAAGGGGGTGTTATAAGAAGTTGTAGTGATGTATGTTGTAGGAGTCTTGAGGCCACCTTGCTATTGTTTTGGGATGAGACAAGGGTAGCCATTATCTTGCGGGGATATAAGAAGGGCGGAGTGATGAGTCAAGTTGGAGTCGGTGGTTTGTGTGTCTTTTTAAGAGGGAGAGATAATGATGAGAGGTGAGAGAAAAGAATTCATATTAGCGATGTTTGCGATGTTAAATGGATAAAGCCCTTAGAATGATGTGGTTTGGGTTTGGGTTTGGCAAAAATGCCCGAGAAGTTGACCATGATGATTTTGGTATTTGAGTGGAGTGTTTAGTTTTTAGGCTTTGTCCCTCTTTGAGCGAAAGCTTTGCCGTTCATTTCTCTCTTATCTATCTTGTCATGCTCTCTTTCCAGAATAAAAAATATCTTTGTATATCTTTCATCTGTCGTTGCCCTTTTAGTTGACCTTCTATCTAATGGCTGCTCTTAGGACTTAGTCCTTGATTCCGCTCTTATTCTTTTCGATAAGCTCTTCTGTTGGTACTTAATCTAGTCGTCGCTATAATTTTATGTTTATATATCTTTCTGTCGACTCTATCGTGACGATCTTTCATCCATAAGAGACCGACTTATTTCATTTTGCTTGTTGTGTGTGGATTTTGTTAACGTGAATGCGTTGGTGCTGCTCAAGTTACTTTTATGTATGCAATATTTGGTTGTCTTGAGTTGCGATTTGAGAAAATTTTCAAATTTTCACGTTGGATTTCGAATTTATCCTTTTAAAAGAGTCTTAGAAATGAATTTTTCTACTTTCATTTTACGAAAATGGATTTATGTTACTCTTATTCTGGATTTTGCGTTTGGTCGAATGCTAGAACACGTTACTGGAGACGTCTAATAACTAGTTCTGCACTTATCAGCGTACGGGTTTTATTTTATCATGTCTTCACTTTGGAATGATAGTGTTCTTTTGTGCACGACAAGAATTATTTTGTTCCCCATGAAGAGATTGGCGCCTTTGAAAAGCTTTTGTTGTCCATGTTTGGAAAAATGTCTTGATTTTGAAATAGCATTTCCTTGTAAATGCTTTGGATGCCAAATTCGAGAAACCAATTTTTGTCCTTCTAGCTTTAGTTTTCTACTTTCAAGTTTCGAGGACGAAACTTTTTAAAGGAGGGGTGATTGTAACACCCCAGATTTTATAGTAACGAGTAATTTACTAAAGTCGTGAATATTATAAATTCGTCTTTTACTTTTATTGGTTAAAATATTTGAAGTCAAAAATTTATAATTTTGTGGCTGTAAATTAATGTTAAGTAGAATTTAGTTTAGTTGGGTAGAAACCGTCGCATTTAATTCCGTTACGACCCCATAATCGAACTCTACTCTAAAATCGGAGTGGGTAACACCCACCTTGAATATTAAAGTCTACTACTACTCACCTTCTCAAAACAAACCACCACCACAAATCTCTAAATCCCTTCTAAAATTTCAACATCTTCATCTTCCTCATCAAACACCAAAAACACCATTAAACCTCCATAACTTCATAAACCCTCCTAAAACACCAAAAACACAATTAAACCTTCATAACTTCATAAACTTAAGACGGATGCCATTTCTCCATCTCTCAGCGAAACTTGACGATTTTTACACTAATCTTCTCCTCTCATCTTTCTCTTCTTTTTCATAACATAAAATACTCATTTCCTCCAACTTTTTATAAAACCCATTTTTCTAGATCTAAACTTAAGACGGACAAAACCTCTTCGTTTCTTAACCAAATTCAATTCCGTTTAATGTTTCAGAATCCTCTCACCATCATCTTTCTTTCTAGCTAATAAAAGTTCAAAAATTTTAACTTCTTTTTTAGACCGTCTCACACCATATTTCGGTTTTGAGTTCTTGTCACTTTATTTATCGAGAAAAGATGTATTTTGTATATTTTGGATCAAGGAGTTCATGTGGGTTGACGATTAGCTTAGAAATCGAAGATTTGAAGTGCTAATCGAGGTAACGGTGATGGCTTACTCGATATCACTATTATGTGTTTTACATGCTAGAGTAGCATTTGTCTTGAAAAGATGAATTCTTTGTGTTAATTTCATATGGGTATCTGTTTACTACTCTTTTCCATGTTTAATTCATCTCATATGCTAAGTCATGTTAATGTGGTTGGATTAACTCATTTATTATGATTAGACTTGTGTTTAGTAATAAATGTGGTCTTATGATGTTTTAAACGATAATAAGTAATGATAAATGATGGTAGGAATTATTGGGTAGTAATGAAAATCGAGTTGTTGTTGCCGTTGGGGCGTTTTCGCGTGCAGTGTGCCCCAGCCGGCCCACCGGCCGCCGCCTTCCCAACCGGCTAGGAGCCCCCTGTTTCAAAATTGGTTGGTTTTAATGGTTTTGGAGTAATGTGTGTCCCAGCCGGGTACCCGGCCGCTGCCCCCTGACCGGATGGGAACACCTTGTATGTTGTTGATGTTGTTTGTTGTTGTGCGTGCCCCAGCCGGGTAGCCGGCCGCCGTCCAGCTGGCTAGGAACACCTTCCCTTTTTCCTTTGTTGTTTTCGCGATTGACACACGACCCCCAGCCGGGTGGCCAGCTGCCGATCACCACCATCGACTGGGAGTCCCTGCCCACATTTGTTGTTATTTTGGTTTGCTCCGTGGTGACAGTCGGGTGCCCGACCGCCGGTCACCTAGGCCGGCTGCCACCCCATGCTTCCTCTTTTGTTTCTTGCTCTCTTTTGTTCTTATTTGAGACGTGTTATATTATTTGTTTAACTTATAAACTGATGTTATGGCATTAAATATTCATGCTTAGAATATATAATATCTCATATGCTTTTATCACTCGTTTAGTGACGGTTTTAACATGTTTTCCTTTTTGGGTCGGTTTCCCTTACGTGATGTCTTGAGCACCACTTGTTGGTGCTTTGAACTCTTATTTTCCGGCTACACCCTCATACTCGTTAGGCTGGAATGTCAGAGCGATTAGGTGTACCCTTGGTGCTTGAATGCATTTGTGAGTGGGGATATGAGGACGTTGCTGGGAGGCGAACGCAATGCATTGATCGACCCAGACGTCAAATGTTGTATCCTTGCGAGGTGGTGTCATTGCATGTAGCGTACTTGCTTGTGTTTTATTCTTGTGCTCTTTCCGCCTCTTTCGAGTAGTTTGACTAAATTTAGGGTACTCGGGTTCTGTGTTTGACCGAGTCTTGGATGCGAACTGTTTATCGCATGTCAAATCGGAACATGTTCATTCCGAGAGTCTGGCCAAGTTTAGACTAGGACCGTATTATTATCGTCGTCCTACCGGGAGGAAATGAGTAAGTGATGTCAATGGGGCGGGTTTTGGCGGGTCTCGCCCCACACCCGCCCCACTTGGGGCGGGTGCGGGTAATGATTTGACGGGGGTGGGGCGGGGCGGGGCGGGGATCAAAAGTGACATTCGTCGCGGGTCGTGGGGCGGGTGCGGGTATCACATGAGACCCACCCCGTACCCACTCCGCCCCACTCCGCCCCACACCACCCGCCTCGCATGTCCCCGCCCTGCTTATACCCACCTTAATGATCTCCGGCTCACCTATAGTATACATCTAGCTAAGTAAAATTTTACAAAAAAAATGATTATTTTAAAAAGATAAAGGCTAAACTAATAAAATAGACTTGTTTGATAGCTTATGTACTAGTTAATTGAATGTGAAATTATTTCATACCACTTTCCGGATACTATTTGTATAAGTCGTACGAAACGTAATATGTTTAGATTCATGATTTGTTTTTAAAAAAAAAAATTATGAGGAGAAAGGTAATTTGGCGGATTAGCGGGTCCCCGCGTGGCGGGTGCGGATTTGAAAAGTTCAACTCGCACGGGTCGTGGGGCGGGTGTGGGTACGCTTTATAGTTCGCGGATGCTGGCGCCCTGTTACCCATCCTGTCCTCACCGCACCCACCCCCCTCCCCATTGTACACATCCCTAGAAATGAGTCTTTCATATACGAAATGTTTATCGTATATGGTTCAGGGATGGAAATGTTTATCCCGTGGACGTGTTTGATCATGCTTTCTATGTACATGGTGCTAGTGCAAGTCATTTACTGTTAGAGTGTGTATGCTAATGTTTGATCATATGATGGATTGTATACTTGATTGATTGGATGCCTATGATTGGTTTGTATGTCGAGTCTCAAACCTTCTCAAGCATATGTCGCTAATGGTGAGATGTAAGCCCTTAGTGTTCTATATGGTTGCCAAGGGGAGTCTTCCCCGAGTCTTGTATTGCATGATGATGATGATGGATGATGGTTTCCTTTACTCGTATATTGTTATTATCATAATGTTGTTCTCACATCCGGCATGATATATATGTTTGCATGATGACACATGATTATATGCTTATTTATGTGCATTTTGATGTTATATGGCTGGGAGAATCCTGAGTTATTAGTCCCCACTGACTGTGGCATTCATTTTTAATTAATGAACATGCTGCAGGTTGGTGTTTGCATGGGGTTGTGACGAGTGAGCAAGCGAGTGTTGTTCTTACAGCGATTCACCCTTAGCGTGTAGTTTATATTAGTTTATTATCTTAATTGTGTTTTATCAAGGGATCAGTGTCCCTTGTATTTATTTAAGATGCAATTTGTATAAACGATTTATTAAACTAAGTTTTGGTTTTATAATATAGTGACATTCGCGGTTTTGCTTTTAAAGTTTTTAAAATCTCGTATTTTTCCGCTGCAAATCTATGTATTTACTTTATTGCTAAATCGCGGGGTGTCACAAACAGTTTTTGGTATTGAGAACTTCTGGTGTGCTTGGTTTCTGTTGCCTAGGAATGGTATTAAATCTATAAACCAAATGTGTAAACCTTTTCTCTAGGGATACCCTGCTACTCAGAGGAAAATGGTCTTCTTCAGCTGGAGTAATATCTGCAGGAAAAGGGATCAGGGAGGCATGGGAATCAAAGAACTTCTAAGATGGAATAAAGCTATGATGCTGAAAGCTTTATTGCGACTTATGGTTAAACCTAATTCTATTTGTACCAGATGGTGCACTGCCTATTTACTGAAAGATCAGGGGATCTGGAACACATCAGCTCGTTCTAATCATACTGATTTTTGGAAATATTTGCTGCATATTAGGGATGGATTCCTGCAACACAGAGGGATTGTTGGTGCTGCTGAATGTTTTGTTGTTGAGTACAAAGAGAAAAGGCTGAAAACTCACAACTTGTATGATATGTTCTTTTCTGAGGGATTTAAAGTTGGATGGGTCAAGCCTATGCTTGACCCTATCATCGTTCCTAGGCATCACTTTATTAGTGTTCTTGGTGGTTGGAATGGCCTGGCCACGCAGGATAATCTAATTAAAAGAGGTTATTTTATTGTGAGTAGATGTAGCTTATGTATGGCTGCCTCAGAAACTGTCCAACATCTATTTTTCAACTGCGCCTTTTCTAGGCTGGTCATGCTGCAGATTCTGAGTTGGTTAGGGATGTCTGAGGCTCCTGTCTCTTTGAAGCATGAACTTTACAGGATTGGTATATTCAGGGGGGTGCACTGGAAGAAGAAATGGGCTAGATGTGCTATGGCGGCTGTCATATACTTTATTTGGCAAGAACGCAATGCTATGATCTTCTCAGATCGTTCCTTATCTCTTGATCAGGTTGTAGGGAGAATCAAATACTATGTCTGTATTAGGTTATATGCTAGGCTTAATCACTGTCTTAGTGAGGAAGTTCTAGACATAGTAAGGACATGATGTAATCTTGTTTAGGGGGTCTTATTTGTAATTGTTGATTTATC
>JAIUZE010021313.1:0-19002 GCA_022085475.1 Heliosperma pusillum | reverse complement strand
ATAGAATTGCCTATCTATTCTTATCGCAACTCACATGTATGTATATATATGCATGCTTTACTTTTGTATTTCCTTATATGTACGGTTAATGTGATATGGCTGGGAGAACCCGGAGTTACTCCCCACTGACTGTGGCGTTCATGTTTTTCATGAATGAACAGGTTGCTTGCTTGGATGCCTTTTTGGATATGATGTTTTGGGGTTCGGGTGTGATCTAGCGGGCGTTGTCCTTGGAAGTTTTCACCTCTAGACGATATTAGCTAGTTTTTGCTAAACACTTGTTCTTTGCAAACATTTTTAAAGACCCCGTCTCTTTGTTTTATTTCCGCATTTAGTTTGTAATATCTTGACACTCCTCGTTTTATTTAACCTGCATGTATAAAAGTTTTTAAAACTACCTATTTCCGCTATATAATTCACATGCTTGTATGTTTTATATTTCCGCATTCGCGAGGGTTGTCACACTTATGGACCCGAGAAGCTTGACTTGATGTTCCATCTTGGTCCATGAAGCGGGAGTGAGCATCCGATCTCCGTCTTTAGTCTTCTTAAATTACATTTAAAAATTACAAAATAAACCTATTTACATTCTAATTCCAAAACATAATTAAAACAAAAATAAAAGGAGATTCGAGATCTCAAAATTACATCCAAACCATGTTTCCATCATTACGAAAACATGATCAACTAAGGCCACACTAGGTATTACATTTTTCAACCAATTGCAAAAATACGTAAATAAAACCATTCATTCATTCATTCATCCGACAAAAAATAAAATGCATCAACTATATAAATTAATTCTTCAAGACATAATTCTATAATTATGTAGAGTAATTTATCCAAACCACCATTTTACACGATCAAAATTATGTGACAATTCCTTAATTGCCCACAACAATTTTAATCTCCCATAATCCATTTTATTTTAAACCTTTTTAAAATAATCAGGTATCATTATTGTGAACCTTTTGACAATAACAAACAAACATTATCTTTATAATGCCCAAAAAAAAAAAAACAAACACATTTTTTTTTCTTTCTTCTGATCACTGTTCACGCGAACAGTACCAGTCCCAAAAAATTTTTTTTTTTCTCTTCCTTCTTTTCTCTCGGTTTATAACAAAAACCGAAAAACCAATACTCAAAAAAACTGATGCTGCCATTTTTAAAAAAAACAGGAAATTTTGTTTTTTTTTTTTTTTTTTTTTTTTTTTATAACTGTGAACAGTAACACGGGCAGCAAAAAAATTTAATCAAATTAATTCGTTTTAATTCGATCAAGCTATATTAACTAGATCGGTACAAAACAAACAATGCCTAATCGTTATTAAACATTGATACAAATAAATGATTCAAATTAACCTTTTAATATGAACATCTAAAACAGTTTGTACCGAAAATATATAGCACAAAAATTGATGTTCATTAACATCCAATACAATTCCATTTACATTCTAATTTAATCCTTATTAAATTAAAATATCAACAAATTCATATATTATCATCTTTAACCGATTAAAACAATAATATGAATGAATCTATAATGGAACCCTAAAAAAAAAAAATCATCACGGCAAAAAAAAATAAAACCGTGAGTTTAAAAAAAATTTCGGATTTTTTTTTTCTTTCAATAATCATACAATTAAAATTTATGAAAATCACATAAAATAATTTCATAGCCCTAAGGCTCTGATACCACTAGTGGGAATATATCTGTATACATCCCTTTAATCTTACAGGATTATAATGAAATTACGATTTATATGATTAACGGGTCATAAACAAAATTGCATAAAATCAAAAGGATTAGGAATAACCTTTAGTCCTCGCAAATTCGGCCTAAGAACAGATATCAAAGTAGATATCCTCCTTATTGTCTCACCCAAGATTGATCGAGAAATGCCCTTGTATTTGCTAGAAAAGAATCAAAAGTTACTGTTAACTTTTAGTTTTTGTGTTTTTGTGTGATGGAGGCACTAGTGAGAATAGAATTAGGTTTAGAATTTTCTCCTGCTTCCCTTTTTCTTCTCATTCTCACGGCACTACTACTAGGGTTTTATGGGGAGATTTTTGTCTCCTCAAAATAACTACCCATTGACTAAAAACCGAGTGTATCTGGATACTTTCGTTTTGATCATGTTAGCTTCCAATATAATGTAATATATTATAATCGTCGTTTTTACATGGACCGACATTATAATACATCATTAATTATAAATATCCGTATATTTATAATTTGCCAATTAATTATAACGGTTTATGTTTAATTAGCTTACATTATATACAACAATTAAATATAACATTTTATATTCAATTTACGAATTACAGTTAATTCGTCTCAGCTAACTTTATTTAATCATTATTAAATAATCGTCTCATCATCACATTGACTAACCTTTTAGTCAAATACACTGACTAACCTTTTAGTCATATAATAGGGCATCAATATGATTATTTTCTCAAATAATCACATCTCTCAAACACATCCTATAGGTGTGACTTTTAGGGACCAGTTGATCACCGCCATCTGTATGACAATAACGTCAAACTTATCTAGCAAGCCAACCGTTATTGATAAACGTTAATCAACTGATTATTATACAAAGTATACCCTGTGAACCTACAGAGATTTATTTATGTTATTGCACTAACTGTGGAGGACACTGGCTCCAACAGAATCTTTGGCAGTAGGGACACTGTTAGTCCTTCCAAATTGGCCGAATCACTACGCTTCGTTCATCTTCAGACGCTGCAGAGGTATTTTATGCTTCGTTGTAGATCCGTTGTAATGCTTTGCTTAAACGTCTTCCATGCAAACAGCTCCTCATTCTTTCATATAAACTACCGGATTAGGATTTCATATCATTAATATATGTCTGTAAACCGGCGTCTGTGTGTAACCCTTTACACGTAACTCAGTCTCACCTCCCAACATAGACGAATCCTTGGTTATTCTCAAGTTTCTTGCTTAATTCTAGTCATCCTTTTTAGATCTATCCCTATAGTTTCAGATACCTAAGTTTCGCTGGCCTCTTTCTAGTATTTCATGCTAGTATCCTTTTAGATCTATCCCTATAGATTCAGATACCTAAGATGCGCTGGCCTCTTCTAAGTATTTCATTTGGAAATGAATCCCTAGCCACTCCTTCACAGAAGTGAGCATTGGTATATCATTTCCAATGAGTATTATGTCATCTACATACAAGACCAGAAAAGTTACTTTACTCCCACTAGACTTCATGTATAAACATGGTTCCTCGACACTTCGAGTGAAACCATTTTGTTTAATTACATGATCGAAACGATGAATCCAACTCCTGGAGGCTTGTTTAAGACCATAGATGGATCTCTTAAGTTTCAATACCTTCTTAAGGTTTGATGGTTCCACAAAATCTTCAGGTTGTGTCATGTACACTTCCTCTTTTAGAATCCCATTCAAGAAGGCGGTTTTAACATTCATTTGCCAAACCTCATAATTATGAAATGCGACAACCGCTAAGACAATCTTTATGGATCGAAGCATGGCGACTGGGACGAAGGTTTCGTCATAGTGAGGACTATGAACTTGGGTGAAACCTTTTGCCACCAATCTAGCTTTGTAAACATGATTATGTTTATCTATGCCACTTTTGATCTTATAGATTCACTTACACTGAAGAGGTCTTTCCTCCTTAGGTAAGTCAATTAAGTCCCATACTTGATTGTCATACATAGAATCCATGTCCGATCGCATGGCTCTTAGCCATAGCTTTGAGTCGGGACTAGAAATGGCTACTTTGTAGGTAGTATGTTCATTACTTTCAAAAAGTAACACATTATAGTCACCACTTTCCTCTATAATACAAAGGTATCTATCAGGTTGATGACTAATTCTGCTTGACCTCCTATGTTCCGAAGGAATTATGACCGTGTCAGACAAAGAGGGAACGTTTTCCTCGTTGTCCTCTACGTCCTTTTCGGTTTGTGGCTCTTGGACTTCATCAAGTTCAAATTTTCTCCCACTCTGTCTTTTAGAAATAAAATCATTTTCTAAAAAGACTGCATCACGAGACACAAACACTTTGTCCTCGTGTTTATTGTAGAAGTAATAACCACGTGTTTGACTTGGATATCCTACAAATAGACATTTGTCGGATTTGGGTGCGAGTTTATCGTCAGACTTATTCTTAACAAACGCCTTGCATCCCCAAATTATCATGAACGACAAATAAGGGACTTTCCCTGTCCATATCTCATATGGAGTCTTGTTTGCTGCTTTAGTCGGACTTCGATTTAGTGAGGATATTGCAGATAAGATAGCGAAACCACAAAAATAATCAAGAACCTCTGTTAGACTCATCATAGATCGAACCATATCTGATAAAGTTCGATTTCTCCTTTCGGACACACCATTTAATTGAGGTGTGCCAGGAGGAGTCCATTGTGATACAATACCACAATCCTTTAGGTGTGAATCAAATTTATTGTTCAAGTATTCACCCCCACGATCGGATCGTAGGGCTTTAATCTTTTTATTCAATTGGTTTTCTACTTCATGTTAAAATTCTTTGAATTTTTCAAAAGCATCACTTTTGTGCCTCTGATAAGTGAATATTTGTATGATTTTAACCCCCAATTTAGCTCAGTTTTGTATGTCATTTGTGCTTTGTTAAGCCATTTTATGAGCTAATATCGTCTTCTAGGCGAATTCCCATGTTTTAACTTGTTTTGTAGGGAAAGTGACGTTTCTACGCCCTTTTTCTATATTCCCGAGCATTTGCCTAGAACCCGACGATTTGATAAGCAAGCTTGACCAAGTCAAAGGCATTCCAAGAAGGTTCACTAATTCAAAAAAAGAAGAAGCAAAGATGATTTCGCAGTTGTCAGAAGATCGATCAGTTAGGCGAAGAAATCATCATTTTACATCAAACCCTATCAACAAACCCGACACAAAAGGTCAAGGGGGATAATGAAAGTCAAGTCATAGGCCAAGGGAGATGAAACGAAAGTCAATAGATCAAGATCACTACATACCCGATCGGGTAAGTAGTGTACCCGATCGGGTGGCCTTGCTGTTCCGAGCTTTTGCTTCGACTTCCTTTATTTTTTCCTATATGTTTAATGTATGACCCCTTCCCCACGAAACCTACTGCTATATAAGAATGCCTCAGCCACCAAATTTCAACACACTTCTCTACACATAATTAGAAACCCTAACCTAGATTAGGAGGAGAGAACCCTAGCCTCTCTTCTCTTGTCTAGATCATTTTCTTCTTCCCTTTTGTCCTTAGTTTCTTAATTTATTTCTAATTTCTCTACATCAAATCCTTAGCCTAGATCAATAAAAAACTCCATCTTTGTAATCTACTTTATGTGGTTCAAGTATTGTAATTCGTGGATCGACTATTCTATGCAAGGAATTTCTATTATGGTTGTTTCCATTTCATCATTGTCGTTGTTGATCGTCATCTAGGTATTCCTATTTTATCTTTTGTTTAAAGTATTTATGTTTCTTATTTTATTGCTATTTTCTTTACATTTTATTTTAGATTCAATTTCAATATCGTTGTAATCATTTCATTTCCCTAGATCGTCAACTTAGTGCCGTTATTATCGCCAATTAAAGAGTTTTAAAATATTATCAAAACCAAATAAATATGTCTATCCTAGTTTTTATTATTAACATGATCTTAGATCTAAACATCACCATGAGTGAGTAGTCACCTTTCTAGAGTGTAGGGTAGCCATGTAGGTTGATTAAAACATGATAATTGGATAAAAGAATTTGTGTTTTTAAAATATTGGGTCTATGCATGTTTGGACTATAACGATAGTTAACGATTCCTGATCAAAATCATTGACTAAAATGGAATTCTTTTCCAAAGTAGAAATATGGAATTGAATAGACAAAGCATGACATGGTAGATTAGACCTAGTAAATTGCCTAAAAGCCTGCTAGACCATCTGATCTATGATTGTAATGAACACATCATTCTTACGAACTCACAATAAATTATTTGCATGTTCTAAATCCAAATTCATCAATATGTTAATCTACATGTGTGAACCTACTTCCCTAGATTCTTTTTATCATTGTTAACCCATCACTTGCTTTATTGTTTTCGTTTTGATTTGCTTTTATTTTGTTTTCATTTATGCTTTTTATTAGTTTAGAAATCAAAACCCCAAAACCCAGATACTCGTTAGGTAAGACCCAATTGCAAGACATTTCACATCCTATAGGAAATACCATCTCTATGAGGATCGACCCTTACTTCCCTAATTACATTAATTTGTTATTAGCTTAGTCTGGGTAATTACCTTTGACCAGGGCTTGCGACAGGCCCGATCAAAGTTTGGCGCCGTTGCCGGGGAGCACGGTTTAGTTTTCCTTTTTCTTGTGATTTTTATTGCAATTAGTTTTATCTAGTGTTTAGGAACCCAAATTCCTTCAGACCTCTATTGATTTTTCATCTTAGCTTTTCAATCTTATGCCCCGATCTTCTAGACTAGGGACCCCTATCTCTTTAGACCCCGATCTAGAAAGGACTCTGCGTAGGAGACAAAAGTTATTCAACGAAATCTCAAAAGCTTCTGATACTTCAAGTTTAGACCGTATTCGTGAGAATTACTCGGATATTTTATCTAATCTTGAAGGAGAAGAAGATCCATTCTCATCTCCATTCTCAAAAACCAATCAAACTTCAAACAACACTCCATCTTCATCTTCACAAAAGAAAATGGTTTGACTTTCAGACCATTCCAAACCAACTGCAGATACACTTCCAAGGGGTATTGCTACACCCCAAATCACAGCCCGAAACTTTGAAATCAAACCTGCCTTCATCAGTTTAATAGAAAGAAGTCAATTTGGTGGCAATGCCACAGAAGATCCCAACCTTCATATTCAAAACTTCTGTGACTATTGCTCCACAATTAGACAAACTGGAGTATCCCAAGAGCAGATTAGGGAAATGCTCTTTCTCTTCTCTTTAACAGGAAAGGCTAAACTTTGGATCAATAGCCTTGACCGAGTTGCCTTAGGAATAACCGACTGGGATAGTCTAGCTCTTGCTTTCTATCAAAAGTACTTCCCACCAGAACGAACCGCACTCTTACGGAGTCAAATCACTGGATTCCGTCAGAGAGGCGATGAAAGCCTTTATGAGGCATGGGAAAGGTACAAAGAATTACAAAGAGAATGCCCTCATCATGGCCTTGATTCATGGTTCTTAGCTATCACCTTCTACAACGGTTGTTGTGGCGAATCGCGTCGTATCCTCGACTCCGCTAACAATGGTCGTTTCGATCAGATCGATGTAGAAATAGCTAGTGCAACTATCGAGTCAATGGCAATTCACGACTCTCAGTATAGCAACTCACGTGCTATGCCGCTCAAAACCAAGCAGGAAGATTCAAGCAAAGTAGCACTCCTAAAAGCCCAATTAGCCCTTCTGCAGCAACAAGTAGGAAGCTCTTCTCAATCCAAGCAACATGTTAACGTCACTAGCCACGTAGTGGTATGTGAGACATGTGGGGTTGGAGGACACAGTTTTCAAGAATGTAGGAGTTCGCTAGAGCAAGTCAATGCCTACCAAGCATACAGGCAGAGCAATGCTTTCTCAAACTTCTATAATGAGAACACAAAGAACCATCCTCTTTTGTCCTACAAAAGCACCAACATTCAGAATCCCCACCATCAGATTCAACAACCATTCATACCACATCAACAGAAGCCCTATAATACACCTGGTTTTCAAAACCAGAGACCTCCATTTCAACCTAACTTCAATCAACCTTACTAACACCAACACCAACACCAACCTCAACACCAACCACCCCAAAATCAAAGCCAACCCAATGACTCAAGCCTGAGCAAAATTGAATCCATGCTTCTCCAAGTTGTTCAAAAATAAGATTCAATGTTTGCTCAACTTCAAAAGAGTGATCAACCTCAAAATGCTGCCATCAAGATGCTTGAAACTCAAATGGCCCAATTGGCTCCCTCTAATACCCAAAGGAAACAAGGCCAACTCCCACCTCATGGTGAGCAACCGAGGGACACCGCTAATGCTATCACCCTTAAGAGTGGTACCACTTATAAGGAACCCCAGCAACCCAAGGAAACAATAGTTGAGCCAACACCAGTAGAGAGCCAAAAGGATTCCCAACCATCCACCGCTAAGGAAGCGGAAAACGAAGAAAAGAAGGATGAACCTGTGAAGGAACCCATCAAAATCCAAGTTCCATTTCCCCAACTCTTGAGGAGAAATCATAAGGAAACCCAGTTTAGCAAATTCATGGAAGTGGTAAAAAACCTCCAGGTAACGGTTCCCTTCACTGAATTGATCACTCAAATCCCTTCCACAAAATTCATGAAGGATATCTTAACTAAGAAGAGGACTTTAGATGATGTTGAAATCATAGCATTCACAGCTGAGTGCAGTGCTTTGTTGCAAAATAAGTCCCCTCCTAAGTTAAAGGATCCCGGTAGTTTCTCTATACCTTGCACTATAGGCACCTACACAATCGATAAAGCTCTATGCGATCTAGGTGCCAGTGTAAGTGTCATGTCCTATTCCATATGTGAAAAGTTGAATATGGAAATTCTCAAATGTACCAGTGTCACTCTGCAAATGGCAGACCGTTCTTTAAAACAACCTATGGTAGTTTTTGAAGATGTGCCTGTCAAAGTAGGAAAGTTTTTCATTCCCGTCGATTACATCGTGCTAGATATGGCTGAAGATTCTCAAATCCCTATTATTTTAGGAAGGCCATTTTTACACACTACCGGAGCAGTAATCGATGTTAGGAATGGAAAACTGACACTAGAAGTAGGTGATGATAAAGTCACCTATAACTTGAACAGTGCAATGAAAAGCCCCATGCTAGAGGAGTCTTGCAGTTTTATTGATATTGTCGACTCCATGGTTGATGAATCTCTGTATCCATCAATAATCGAGGATCCTCTAGAGGAAATCTTGTTGTTGGAGGATATCTCTGAGAATGACAATTTCGAGATCAGTGAGCTGGAAAAGGACCTGACCGGAGAAGAAATACCGTCAGAAGAAATTAAAGAGTTCATAAGCTTGATTGATACTCCTGCAAAGGCAGAAGTACAAAAACTTGAACTAAAACCTCTTCCCTCGAATCTAAAATATGCTTTTTTAGATGAATCTGAGTATTGCCCAGTCATAGTGAGTGCTTTCCTAGATGAAAATCAGTTAAGCTCACTATTGACTGTCTTGAAAAAACATAGAAAGGCAATAGGTTACAAACTCGAAGATTTAACAGGCATAAGTCCAGACTTCTCCATGCATAGAATCAATTTAGCAGAAGGCCTAAAACCTTGTGTTCAAGGTCAACGCCGTCTTAATCCCAACATGCAGGAAGTAGTTAAAACTGAAGTTATGAAATTGCTAGATGCCGGCATAATCTATGCAATCTCTGACTCTAAATGGGTTAGCCCTATTCAAGTTATTCCCAAGAAAGGAGGAAAAACAGTAGTCAAAAATGAGAAGAATAAGCTCATCCCCATAAGGATTGTGACGGGATGGCGCATGTGTATTGACTACAGAAAGCTGAATCAATCAACTAGGAAAGATCACTATCCTTTACCCTTCATTGACCAAATGCTAGAGAGGTTAGCTTGTCACAAGTATTTCTGTTATCTAGATGGTTACTCAGGATTTTTCCAAATCCCTATCCACCCTGAGGACCAAGAGAAAACTACCTTCACCTGTCCCTATGGTACTTTCGCTTATCGCAGAATGCCATTTGGCTTGTGTAATGCACCTGCCACTTTCCAGCGTTGCATGACCAGTATCTTCTCAGATTTTGTTGAATCTATCATGGAAGTATTTATGGACGATTTTAGCATCTATGGCATTTCCTTTGATCATTGTTTGACAAATCTATCCAGAGTTCTAAAACGCTGTGAAGAAGTCGACCTTGTTCTCAACTGGGAAATGTGTCACTTCATGGTGAACGAAGGTGTAGTTTTAGGTCACATCGTTTCAGAAAGAGGTATAGAAGTGGATCGAGCTAAGATCCAAGTTATTGAACAGCTGCCACCCCTGCTAATGTAAAAGGAATCAGGGGTTTCCTTGGCCACGCCGGTTTCTACCGACGATTTATAAAAGATTTTTCAAAGATAGCCAAGCCCCAGACTGAGGTCCTTTTCAAGGATGCACCTTTCAATTTCAAAAAGGAATGCCTTGAGGCATTCAACAAAATAAAACGTGCTTTGATCACCGCACCTATAATCCAGTCGCCTGATTGGAATCTGCCCTTTGAACTGATGTGTGATGCGAGTGATTATGCCGTAGGAGTTGTTTTAGGGCAAAGAAAGGAAAAGTTTCTTCATGCGATTTACTATGCTAGTAAAACCCTAAATCCTGCCCAAATCAACTATGCCACCACTGAGAAAGAACTTCTCGCCATTGTCTATGCCTTAGAGAAATTTCGCTCATACCTAATAGGATCAAAAGTTATGGTCTACACTGACCATGCGGCCTTGAATTATCTGCTTTCAAAGAAAGAGGCAAAACCTAGACTTATCCGATGGATCTTACTCCTTCAAGAGTTTGATTTAGAGATCTGGGATAAGAAAGGAGCAGAGAATGTAGTCGCTGACCACCTCTCAAGGATAAGAGTAACTGAAATAGGATTACCAACGCCAATTAATGATTCGTTCGCTGATGATTCATTAATGGCAATTGCGGACTCTTCTCCTTGGTATGCTGATATTGCAAATTTTCTTGTCAGTCGCCAGCTACCTTCTGACCTTTCCTATAACCAAAGAAAGAGATTTTTGCATGATGCAAAATTCTTTGTTTGGGATGACCCCTATCTTTTCAAGCAGTGCTCAGATGGTCTGTATAGACGTTGTATCCCCAGTGGGAAGTAAAAGGAGTTTTAGAAGGATGCCACTCATCTGCTTATGGTGGTCATCATGGTCCGTCCAAGACCGTAGCCAAAGTCTTACAATTCGGGTTTTTCTGGCCCTCGATGTTTAAAGATTCAAGAGACTTTTTTATGGCTTGTGATGCTTGTCAACGAATGGGACAAATATCCAAAAGACATGAAATGCCTCAAAACGGCATATTAGAAGTCGAGATATTCGATGTCTGGGGTATTGACTATCAGGGACCATTCCCTTCTTCAAATGGAAATCGTTACATTTTATTCGCTGTCGACTATGTTTCAAAGTGGGTAGAAGCAAATGCCACCCCCACCAATGATGCTAGAACTGTGATATGACTATTTAAAAAGATCATCTTTCCGCGTTTTGGTGTACCCAGAGCCGTGATAAGTGATCGAAGAACTCATTTCGGAGAAAAACAATTACACACTCTGCTTGCCAAGTATGGTGTGTATCACAGACGAGGATTAGCCTACCACCCCTAGACCAGCGGTCAAGTAGAAGTTTCGAACAAAGAGCTAAAAACAATTCTTCAAAAAGTAGTCTCGAAATCTAGAACCGATTGGAGTAATAAGCTCGATGACACCTTATGGGCTTATTGCACAGCTTTCAAAACCCTGATTGGAACATCCCCCTATCGATTGGTTTATGAAAAGGCCTGTCATCTCCCCATTGAGTTAGAGTACAAAGCTCATTGGGCTATCAAAGAATTCAACTTTGACACTAAGCTTAGCGCTGATAGACGACTTTTGCAACTCAATGAGCTAGAAGAGTTTTGTTTGCAAGCTTACGAGAATTCTAGGATTTATAAAGAGAAAACGAAGCGTTGGCACGACAAGAGGATAATCAGAAAAGAATTCAATGTCGGTGACCAAGTACTTCTCTTCAATTCCCGTTTGAAAATTTTTCCGGGAAAACTTCGAACAAGATGGTCTGAACCATTCACTGTCACATATGTAACCAAATACGGTTATGTGGAAATATTGACTAGTAATGGTGAAAAATTCAAGGTCAATGGACACCGATTGAAACCTTACTACAACAATTCCATCATCGGATGCTTAGATATTGTCTATATAGAGCGTCCATCCCCAACCAAATGATTTCATAGAAAAATTCTTCGAGCGGGACGTTAAACCAGCGCTTCTCGGGAGGCAAGCCGTGTTTCCTTTCCTTTTTGCATTTTTTATTTTTGCATTCCCTTTTTCGTTGTTTTGTTAGATTTACTTTGCAGATGAAAGAGTTTTTGAAGAATCTATGAAGACTTTCCTTGTCAAGTCCAAAAGACTAGCTTGGGGGAGTCCGCGCTGACTAGTGAGCTTCACTCTCCTTTCATCTTTTTCCCTTTTTACCCTTCTTACCATTAAGCATCTTGTTGCGTATTTTGTCTTTGTGCTCACATTGAGGACAATGTGATGTTTAGCTTGGAGGAGGGATTGAATTTTCCCATTTTGCATTTTAGTTGTTTATATTTTTCAAATTTTTGAATAAGAGAAAAATTTCAAATTTTGAACATAATTGAATGCTTTTCATTCTTTGCTTACTTGTTTACTATGCTATCATGTTACATTTCCCAAACTTAGAGCTTTCAAAAGATAATGATTTAATATTCATTGAATTGTGCATACATGGGGAAGTCTTGTACACAGTAGGCATGAAATGAATCTATAGATGAGTACGCTTGATCTTGACATTTGGCAAGTTACATATATTGTAAGGTAGAACCTCCTTTGGCTGGTACATCTATACCCAGTCTCATTAAGGTGTGTGTAGTTCTCCTTGTGATGTGTGTCATGTCAAAACGCATAAGTATGGTTCTCATTTCATTCCTATAAGCATTGCGTTCATGATTCACTAAGATTTGAAGCCTTTTTCACTTTGAATTACCCATCAAAATTAGCCCCTTCATACAAATGTTTCACAAAATAATAGCTACACATAAAAACTGCCTACCTTTTGAGCTAGTAGCTAGACTATGGTGTATGGGTGCTCTTTTGAGAAGATTTGTTCTTTTATGTCAAAGTGAATTTGGGAGAACCAAAATGTTCAAGAAGTGATGTTATGTTGAGAAAAAAAAAGAGAAAAGAGAAAGGAAAAAAAAAAAGAAATAAAAAAGAAATAAAAGAAGAAGTTGTGAGTATCTCCTCAAAATGTCAATTCAATATTCAGAAAGAGTTTACCCTTGTGTTTCGTGTGTAATAAGCCAATCCGTTCCTTCTGGCTTCGTTATTCGTCTTTTGGGAATTAATCGAAAGTCTGGATTGAGTATTCATTTATCATTGGTCAGTTGCTAGCTCATTCTAACCTTCACATGACCATAACTGTTTATCCACCTTTCACCCATTTCCCAAAGCCTTCTTCATATTTGTTGTTCCGGCTTCTTTTCTATGTGCATTGTGATCTTTGACTTGTGTTTTGAATTGTTTACCATATTAGACTGCGGACACATTTTCATAAGTCGTAGATAGGTGAGTGTCTCAAAAACATTTACACATAAAGAAATCACCTTTTGCATACATGAGTGTTCGAGTGTGCCGTGAGAGTCCATTTGTCAACAAGATCATGCAAGAGTCGAAAATTCTGTAGTGAAATTCTTTGTGCTGTGCCGTTATGTAAATCTCAGCCATGTTTATGTATCATTCTTGACCACGTTGTTTTTGGGTTATGATTCATTATGTTTTCAAAGTTATACGTTGAGATTTGTTTCTTGATGGTGTAGTAGCCAATGCTTGCAACCCTTGTCCTGCTATTGTTTGTTATGTTTGCTTGAGGACAAGCAAGGGTTTAGCTTGGGAGAGTTTAATAAGTGAATATTTGTATGATATTAACCCCCAATTTAGCTCAGTTTCGTATGTCATTTGTGCTTTGTTAAGCCATTTTATGAGCTAATATCGTCTTCTAGGCGAATTCCCATGTTTTAACCTGTTTTGTAGGGAAAGTGACGTTTCTACGCCTTTTTATATATTCCCGAGCATTTGCCTAGAACCCGATGATTTGCGAAGCAAGCTTGACCAAGTCAAAGGCATTCCAAGAAGGTTCACTGATTCAAAAGAAAGAAGAAGCAAAGACGATTTCGCAGTTGTCAGAAGATCGATCAGTTAGGCGAAGAAATCATCATTTTACATCAAACCCTATCAACAAACCCGACTCAAAAGGTCAAGGGGGATAATGAAAGTCAAGTCATAGGCCAAGGGAGATGAAACGAAAGTCAATGGATCAAGATCACTACATACCCGATCGGGTAAGTAGTGTACCCGATCGGGTATCCTTGCTGTTCCGAGCTTTTGCTTCGACTTCCGTTATTTTGTCCTATATGTTTAATGTATGACCCCTTCCCCACGAAACCTACTGCTATATAAGAATTCCTCAGTAACCACATTTCAACACACTTCTCTACACACAATTAGAAACCCTAACCTAGATTAGGAGGAGAGAACCCTAGCCTCTCTTCTCTTGTCTAGATCATTTTCTTCTTCCTTGTTGTCCTTAGTTTCTTAGTTTATTTCTGATTTCTCTACATCAAATCCTTCGCCTATATCAATAAAAAAACTCCATCTTTGTAATCTACTTTATGTGGTTCAAGTATTGTAATTCGTGGATCGACTATTCTATGCAAGGAATTTCTATTATGGTTGTTTACATTTCATCATTGTCGTTGTTGATCGTCATCTAGGTATTCCTATTTTATCTTTTGTTTAAAGTCTTTATGTTTCTTATTTTATTGCTATTTTCTTTAAATTTTATTTTAGATTCAATTTCAATATCGTTGTAATCATTTCATTTCCCTAGATCGTCAATTTAGTGCGTTATTATCGCCAATTAAAGAGTCTTAAAATATTATCAAAACCAAATAAACATGTCTATCCTAGTTTTTATTATTAACATCATCTTAGATCTAAACATCACCATGAGTGAGTATTCACCTTTCTAGGGTGTAGGGTAGCCATGTAGGTTGATTAAAAGATGATAATTAGATACAAGAATTTGTGCTTTTAAAATATTGTGTCTATGCATGTTTGGACTATAACGATAGTTAACGATTCCTGATCAAAATCATTGACTAAAATGGAATTCTTTTCCAAAGTAGAAATACGTGAATTGAATAGACAAAGCATGACATGGTAGATTAGACCTAGTAAATTGCCTAAAAGCCTGCTAGACTATCTGATCTATGATTGTAATGAACAAATCATTCTTACGAACTCACAATGAATTATTTGTATGTTCTAAATCCAATTTCATCAATATGTTAATCTACATGTGTGAACCTACTTCCCTAGTTTCTTTTTATCATTGTTAACTCATCACTTGCTTTATTGTTTTAGTTTTGATTTGCTTTTATTTTGTTTCCATTTATGCTTTTTATTAGTTTAGAAATCAAAACCCCAAAACCCAGATACTCGTTAGATAAGACCCAATTGTAAGACATTTCACATCCTATAGGAAACACCATCTCCCTGAGGATCGACCCCTACTTCCCTAATTACATTAATTTGTTATTAGCCTAGTCTAGGTAATTATCTTTGACCATGGCTTGCGACAGGCCCGATCAGCCTCATCAAGTAGACATATCCATATCTAGTCAAGTCGTGGTAAAACTAATGAAGTAGTGATAACCACCTCTAGCTTGGAGAGTCATTGGGCCGCACACATCCGTATGTATAAGGCCTTATACTTCACTTGCTCGTGTCCCTTTTCCCGTAAAAGGAGCACGAGTCATCTTGCCTAGAAGACAAGATTCGAATACACCATAAGATTAGTATTCAAATGGTTTGAGTACTTTGGATGAAACAAGTCTCTTTATGCGTCGTTGGTTTATGTGCCCTAAATGACAATGTCAAAGGTATGATTGATTAGGTTCACCTGTTTTAAGCCTCTTGTTTTCTACATGATAGACCTCTTTTGCAATATCTAGAACATAAATACCTCCAATAGAAATGGTCTAGCCATAAACCATTTCATTAAAAGAAAAAGTACAACTATTGTTCTTGATCCAAAAGTAAAAACCTTCCATGTCTAACACGAAATAGAGATAATGTTCTTGGTAAGAGTTGGTACATAATAGCAATTATTTAAACACAACTCTAAACAATTAGGGCAAAGTTCATTCACTCTAGGCTAAACTACAACATGAATGAGATGGAAAAGAGTTTCCATGAACTCCATGCACTCTTCACCCAAGCAGAGAGGGACATGGAGGCTAGTGGGAGTGAACCCAAGGATGTTCTTTCAATGAGATTGAAGAACATGAACCTTGGTGTGAAGAAGGACAAAGGAAAGGGTAAGACTCTTTTCAATAAAGTTGGCAAGGGAAAGGGCAAGATCTTTATGAAGCCCAAGCCCAAAGTCAACAAACACGCGGACGCAAATTGCTATTATTGTAATGGCAAAGGTGATCGGGCCTGTCGCAAGTAGCCCTGGTCAAAGATAATTATCCAGACTAGACTAATAACAAAATAATGTAATTAAGGAAGTAGGGGTCGATCTTCAGGGAGATGGTGTTTCCTATAGAATGTGAAATGTCTTGCAATTGGGTCTTATCTAACGAGTATCTGGCTTTTGGGGTTTTATATCTAAACTAATAAAAAGCATAAATGAAAACAAAATAAAAGCAAATCAAAACGAAAACAATAAAGCAGGTGATGAATTAACAATGATAAAAAGAATCTAGGGAAGTAGATTCACACATGTAGATTAACATATTGATGAAATTGGATTTAGAACATGCAAATAATTCATTGTGAGTTCGTAAGAATGATGTGTTCATTACAATCATAGATCAGATGGTCTAGCAGGTTTTTTGGCAATTTACTAGGTCTAATCTAACATGTCATGCTTTGTCTATTCAATTCACGTTTTTCTACTTTGGAAAAGAATTCACTTTTAGTCAATGATTTTGATCAGGAATTGTTAACTATCGTTATAGTCCAAACATGCATAGACACAATGTTTTAAAAGCACAATTTCTTTTATCTAATTATCATCTTTTAATCAACCTCCATGGCTACCCTACACCCTAGAAAAACGACTACTCACTCATGGTGATGTTTAGATCAAAGATGATGTTAATAATAAAAACTAGGATATACATGTTTATTTGGTTTTGATAATATTTTAAGACTCTTTAATTGGCGATAATAACGGCGCTAAATTGACGATCTAGGGAAATGAAATGATTACAACGATATTGAAATTGAATCTAAAATAACATGTAAAGAAAATAGCAATCAAATAAGAAACATAAAGACTTTAAACAAAAGATAAAATAGGAATACCTAGATGACGATCAACAACGACAATGATGAAATATAAACAACCGTAATAGAAATTCCTTGCATAGAATAGTCGATCCACGAATTACAATACTTGAACCACATAAAGTAGATTACAAAGATGGAGTTTTTATTGATCTAGGCTAAGGATTTGATGTAGAGAAATCAGAAATAAACTAAGAAACTAAGGACAAAAAGAAAGAAGAAAATGATCTAGACGAGAGAAGAGAGGCTAGGTTTCTCTCCTCCTAATCTAGGTTTTTATGTAATGTAAAAAGAAAAGTAGGGTTTCTAATTGTGTGTAGAGAAGTGTGTTGAGATGTGGTGGCTGAGGCACTCTTATATAGCAGTAGGTTTCGTGGGGAAGGGGTCATACATTAAACATATAGGACAAAATAAAGGAAGTCGAAGCAAAAGCTTGGATCAGCAAACATACCCGATCGGGTACACTACTTACCCGATCGGGTATGTAGTAATCTGGATGCTTTGACTTGCGTTTCATCTCCCTTGGCCTATGACTTGACTTTCATTATCCCCCTTGACCTTTTGAGTCGGGTTTGTTGATAGGGTTTGATGTAGAATGATGATTTATTCGCCTAACTGATCGATCTTCTGACAACTGCGAAATCGTCTTTGCTTCTTCTTTCTTTTGAATCAGTGAACCTTCTTGAAATGCCTTTGACTTGGTCAAGCTTGCTTCTTCAAATCGCCGGGTTCTAGGCAAATGCTCAGGAATATAGAAAAAGGGCGTAGAAACGTCACTTTCCCTACAAAACAGGTTAGAACACATGAATTCGCCTAGAAGACGATATTAGCTCATAAAATGGCTTAACAAAGCACAAATGACATACAAACCGAGCTAAAATGTGGGTTAAAATCAGACAAATATTCACTTATCAAACTCTCCCAAGCTAAACCCTTGCTTGTCCTCAAGCAAACATAACAAACAATACCAGGACAAGGGTTGCAAGCATTGGCTACTACACCATCAAGAAACAAATCTCAACGTAAAACTCTAGAAACATAATGAATCATAACCCAAAAACATTGTGGGCAAGAATGATATATAAACATGGCTGAGATTTACATAACGGCGCCGCACAAAGAATTTCACTACAGAATTTTCGGCTCTTGCATGATGTTTTTGACAAATGGACTCTCACGGCACACTCGAACACTCATGTATGCAAAAGGTGATTTCTTTATGTGTAAATGTTTTTGAGACACTCACCTATCTACGATTTATGAAAATGTGTCCGCAGTCTAATATGGTAAACAATTCAAAACACAAGTCAAAGATCACAATGCACATAGAAAAGAAGCCGGAAAAAAATATGAAGAAGGCTTTGGGAAATGGGTGAAAGGTGGATAAACAGTTATGGTCATGTGAAGGTTAGAATGAGCTAGCAACTGACCAATGATAAATGAATACTCAATCCAAACTTTCGATTCATTCCCAAAAGATGAATAACGAAGCCAAAAGGAACGGATTGGCTTATTACACACGAAACACAAGAGTGAACTCCTTCTAAACATTGAGTTTACATTTTGAGGAGATACTCACAACTTCTTCTTTTATTTCTTTTTTCTTTCATTTTTTTTTTTATTTTTTCTTTTCTTTCTCAATGTTTTCATTTTTCTATTTCATTTTTTTTCTTTTTTTTTTTCTGAACATAACATCACTTCTTGAACATTTTGGTTCTCCCAAATTCACTCTGACATAAAAGAACAAATCTTCTCAAAAGAGCACCCATAGACCATAGTCTAGTTGCTAACTCAACAAGGTAGGCAGTTTTTATATGTAGTTGTTATCTTGTGAAACAT
>JAIUZE010021312.1:0-17016 GCA_022085475.1 Heliosperma pusillum | reverse complement strand
GAAAAGCTAAGATGAAAAATCAAGAGAGGTCTAAAGGAATTTGGGTTCCTAAAGACGAGATAAAACTAATTGCGATAAAAATCACAAGAAAAAGGAAAACTAAACCGTGCTCCCCGGCAACGGCGCCAAAATTTGATCGGGCCTGTCGCAAGCCCAATACAAAGATAATTTACCCAGACTAGGCTAATAACAAATTAATGTAATTAGGGAAGTAGGGGGCGATCCTCAGGGAGATGGTGTTTCCTATGGATTGTGAATCGTCTCACAATTGAGTTTTATCTAATGATTTTCTGGGTTTTGGATTTTGTGATGTCTAAACTAACGAAAGGCATAAAAACAAAATAAAAACAAATTGAAATGAAAACGATAAAGCAAATGATAAATTAACAATAATGAGAAGCATCTAGGGAAATAGGTTCACACATGTAGATTGACATATTGATGAAATTGGATTTGGGATATGCAAATAATTCATTGAGCGTTCGTAAGAATGGTGTGTTCATTACAATCATAGATCAGATGGTCTAGCAGGCTGTTAGTGCGATTTACTAGGTCTTAATCCACTATGTCACGCTTTGTCTATTCAATTCCTGTATATCTACCTTGGAAAAGAATTCCACACTAGTCAATGATTGTGATCAAGAATCGTCAACTATCGTTAAAGTCCAAAACATGCATAGACACAATGTTTTAAAAGCACAATTTCTTTTATCCAATTATCATCTTTTAATCAATCTAACATGGCTACCCTACACCCTAGAAAGGTGACTACTCACTCATGATTATGTTGATATTAACAATGAAAGTTAAGGTAAGCATATTTAGTTGATTTTGACAATAATTTAGACTCTCTATGTGGCGATAATAACGACGCTATATGACAATCTAAGAAATGAAACTATGATTATAACAACATGAAAATGAATCTAAGTGATATAAAATAGAAAATAACAAACAAATGGAAAGCAATAAAGAATGATAAACAAAGGATAAATTAGAAATACCTAGGTGATGATCAACAATGAAAGCGATAACGATAATAGAAATCCCTCGCATAGAAATACCGTACCTTGAATTACAACTCTTGAACCCAACAAGGTAGATACAAAAGATTGAAATTCTAATTGAACTAAGCTAATGTTTTGATAGGAAATGGACAAAAATAAACTAGAAACAAAAGACAAAAGAAGAAGATAATCTAAACTAGAAAAACTAAAAACTAAAGATAGAACTAATAAGAAGATTGTATGAGATATAAGATTAGATTATGTGTGATAGCTTATTTGATGGATGATGATATGAGGGGCTTGGCACATCTATTTATAGTATTAGGGTTTCGTGGAGAAGAGGTCGGGCATTAAATACATAGGGCAAATTTAGGAAGAAGGAGCCGCTTTGCATTGAGCAGCACACATCCCCGATCGGGTACACACTTACCCGATCGGGTAAGTCGTCTTCTGGAAGCTCTTGACTAACGCTTCAACTTCCTTCGCTTTGACTTGACTTACAACATCCCCCTTGATTCTACAATCGGGTTTGTTGCTTGGATATGATGTAAAGCGATGAATTCTTCCGTCTAATTGATTGGTCCTCCGACAGCTACAAAACCGTCTTTGCTTCTTCATTCTCTTAAGTTAGTGAACCTTCTTGAAATGTCTTTCACTTGGTCAAGCTTGCATCTTCAAATCATCGGGTTCTAGGCAAATGCTCGGAAATATAGAAAAAGGGCGTAGAAACGTCACTTTCGCTACAAAACAAGTTAGAACACAGGAATTCGCCTAGAAGACAATATTAGCTCATAAAATGGCTTAACAAAGCACAAATGACATACAAAACCGAGCTAAAGTGGGGGTTAAAATCATACAAATATTCACTTATCAAACTCCCCCAAGCTAAACCTTTGCTTGTCCTCAAGCAAACATAACAAACAATACCAGGACAAGGGTTGCAAGCATTGGCTACTACACCATCAAGAAACAAATCTCAACGTAAAGCTTTGAAAACATAATGAATCATAACCCAAAAACAATGTGGGCAAGAATGATACATAAACATGGCTGAGATTTACATAACGGCGTAGCACAAAGAATTTCACTATAGATTTTCGGCTCTTGCATGATCTTTTGACAAATGGACTCTCACGGTACACTCGAACACTCAATGTATGTAAAAGGTGATTTCTTTATGTGTAAATGTTTGAAACACTCACCTATCTACGACTTATGAAAATGTGTCCGCAGTCTAATATGGTAAACAATTCAAAACACAAGTCCAAGATCATAATGCACATAGAAAAGAAGCCGAAAACTAAGAAGAAGGCTTTGGGGAATGGGTGAAAGGTGGACAAATAGTTATGGTCATGTGAAGGTTAGAATGAGCTAGCAACTGACCAATGATATATGAAAACTCAATCCAAACTTTCGATTAATTCCCAGAAAACGAACGATGAAGCCAGAAGTAACAATTTGGCTTATTCCACACGAAATACAAAAGTGAACTCCTTCTAATCATTGAATTGACATTTCTTAGGAGATACTCATAACTTCTTTTCTTATTTCTTTTTTCTCTTTTTCTTTGATTTTTCTATTTCTTCTATTTTTTTCCTTTTTTTTTCTTCTCTAAACATTACTTCGCTTCTTGAACTTTTTTGTTTTCCCAAATTCACTTTGACAGATAAGAACAAATCTTCTCAAAAGAACACCCATACATCATAGTCTAGCTACTAGCTCAAAAGGTAGGCATTTTTTATTTGTAGCTATTATTTTTGTGAAGTATTTGTATGAAGAGGCTAATTTGAGGTGTAATTCAAAGTGAAAAAGGCTTCAAATCTTAGTGAATCATGAATGCAATGCTCATAGGAATGAAATGAGAACCATACTTATGCGTTTTGACATGACACACATCACAAGGAGAACTACACACACCTAAATGAGACTGGGTATGGATGTACCAGTCTAAGGAGGTTCTACCTTACAATATATGTAGTTTGTCAAATGTCAAGATCAAGCGTACTCATCTATCGATTCGTTCCATGCCTATTGTGTACAAGACTTCCCCATGTATGCAAAATTAATTGAATAATGAATCATTATCCTTTAAAAGCTCTAAGTTTGGGAAATGTAACATGATAGCATAGTAAACAAGCAAGCATAGCATGAAAAGCATTCAATTGTGTTCAAAATTTAAAAATCTTCTCTCTAGAATATTCTCTATCTTTTATTCAAAATTTGAAAAATATAACTAAAATTCAAAAAGGGAAAATGCAATCCCTCCCCCAAGCTAAACATCACATTGTCCTCAATGTGAGCACAAAAGCTAAATATGCAATGAGATGCTCAATGGGAAGAAAGGAAAAGTGAAAGAAGAATGAAGCTTACTAGTCAGCGCGGACTCCCCCAAGCTAGCCTTTTGGACATGACAAGGAAGGTCGTCAAAGATTCTTCAAAAACTCTTTCATCTGCAAAGAAATCTAACAAAACAACGTAAAAGGGAAAAATAAAAATGCAAAAAGGGAATAAACACGGGTTGCCTCCCGAGAAGCGCTTGTTTAATGTCTTGCTCGACGAATTTTTCTTTGAAATCATTGGGTTGGGGATGGACGCTCTGTATAGACAATATCTAAACATCCGATGATAGAATTGCAATAGTAGAGTTTCAGTCTGTGTCCATTAACTTTGAATTTCTCACCATTGCTAGTTATTAGTTCCACATAGCCGTACTTGCTCACATATGTGACAGTGAATGGTCCAGACCATCGGGATCGAAGTTTTCCCGGAAAGATTTTCAGACGGGAGTTGAAAAGAAGTACTTGGTCACCGACATTAAATTCTTTCTTAATTATCCTCTTGTCGTGCCAACGCTTCGTTTTCTCTTTATAGATCCGAGAATTCTCATAGGCTTGCAAACGAAATTCTTCTAGCTCATTGAGTTGCAAAAGTCGTCTATCAGCGCTAAGCTTAGTGTCTAAGTTAAGTTCTTTGATAGCCCAGTAAGCTTTATACTCTAACTCGACAGGAAGATGACAGGCCTTTCCATAAACCAATCGATAAGGAGATGTTCCAATCGGGGTTTTGAAAGCTGTGCGATAAGCCCAAAAGGTGTCATCGAGCTTATTACTCCAATAAGTTCTAGATCTTGAGACTACTTTCTGAAGAATTGTTTTCAACTCTCGATTTGAGACTTCTACTTGACCACTGGTCTGAGGATGGTAGGCTAATCCTCGTCTGTGATACACACCATATTTAGCAAGCAGAGTATCTAACTGCTTTTCTCCAAAGTGAGTTCCTCGATCACTAATCACGGCTCTGGGTACACCAAAACGTGGAAAGATGATCTTCTTAAATAGTCGTATCACAGCTCTAGCATCATTGGTGGGAGTGGCAATTGCTTCTACCCACTTGGAAACATAGTCAACAGCGACTAAGATGTAACGATTTCCGTTAGAAGAAGGGAATGGTCCTTGATAGTCAATACCCCAGACATCGAATATTTCAACTTCTAATATGCCGTTTTGAGGCATTTCATGTCTCTTGGATATTTGACCCATTCGTTGACAAGCGTCACAAGCCATAACAAAGTCCTTTGAATCTTTAAACATCGTGGGCCAGAAAAACCCGGATTGTAAGTCTTTGGCTACGGTCTTGGACGGACCATGCTGACCACCATAAGTAGATGAGTGGCATCCTTCTAAAACTCCTTTAACTTCCCACTGGAGGATGCATCTTCTATAAAGACCATCAGAACACTGCTTGAAAAGATAAGGATCATCCCAAACGAAGAATTTTGCATCATGCAAAAATCGCTTCCTTTGGTTATAAGAAAGGTCAGAAGGTAGCTGTCGACTGACAAGAAAATTGGCCATATCAGCATACCAAGGAGAAGAGTCAGTAATCGCCATTAATGAATCATCAGCAAAAGAATCATTAATTGGTGTTGGCAATCCTATTTCAGTTACTCTTATCCTTGAAAGATGGTCAGCGACTACATTTTCTGCTCCTTTCTTATCCCGGATCTCTAGATCGAACTCTTGAAGGAGCAAGATCTATCGGATAAGCCGAGGTTTTGCCTCTTTCTTTGAAAGCAGATATTTCAAAGCAGCGTGGTCAGTGTAAACAATGACTTTCGATCCTATAAGGTAAGAACGGAATTTGTCTAAGGCGTAGACAATGGCAAGAAGTTCTTTTTCAGTAGTGGCATAGTTGATTTGGGCAGGATCTAATGTTTTACTAGCATAGTAAATAGCATGAAGGAACTTTTCCTTCCTTTGCCCTAAAACAACTATAACGGCGTAATCACTCGCATCGCACATAAGTTCGAAAGGAAGATTCCAATCAGGTGACTGGATTATAGGTGCGGTGATTAGAGCGCGTTTGATTTTGTTGAATGCCTCAAGGCATTCCCTCGTGAAATTAAAAGGCGCATCCTTAAAAAGGAGCTCAGTCAGGGGCTTGGCTATTTTAGAAAAATCTTTAATAAACCGTCGGTAGAAACCGGCGTGGCCAAGGAAACTCCTGATTCCTTTTACATTAGCAGGTGGTGGCAGTTGCTCAATAACTTGGATCTTAGCTCGATCCACTTCAATACCTCTTTCGGAAATGATGTGTCCTAAAACTACACTTTCGTTCACCATGAAGTGACACTTTTCCCAGTTGAGAACAAGGTCGACTTCTTCACAGCGTTTTAGCACTTTCGACAGATTTTTCAAACAATTATCGAAGGAAAGGCCATAGACGCTAAAGTCGTCCATAAATACTTCCATGATAGTCTCAACAAAATCGGAAAAAATACTAGTCATGCAACGCTGGAAAGTTGCAGGTGCATTACACAAGCCAAATGGCATTCGGCGATAAGCAAAAGTGCCATAGGGACAGGTGAAGGTGGTTTTCTCTTGGTCCTCAGGGTGGATAGGAATTTGGAAAAATCCTGAGTAACCATCTAAATAACAGAATATTTGTGGCAAGCTAACCTCTCTAACATTTGATCAATGAAGGGCAGAGGATAGGGATCTTTTCTAGTTGATTGATTCAACTTCCTGTAGTCAATGCACATACGCCATCCCGTCACAATCCTTGTGGGGATGAGCTCATTCTTCTCATTCTTGACTACTATTGTCCCCCCTTTCTTGGGAACAACTTGGACAGGGCTAACCCATTTTGAGTCAGAAATTGCATAGATTATGCCAGCATCTAGTAATTTCATAACTTCAGCTTTAACTACTTCTTGCATGTTGGGATTAAGACAGCGTTGACCTTGAACACAAGGTCTTTGACCTTCTTCTAAGTTGATTCTATGCATGCAAAGGTCGGGGCTTATGCCTGTTAAATCTTCAAGTTTATAGCCTATTGCCTTTTTATGTTTCCTCAAAACAGTCAATAGTAAGTTTAATTGATTTTCATCTAGGAGAGCACTTACTATGACCGGGCAATATTCAGACTTATCTAAAAAAGCATATTTTAGATTTGAGGGAAGAGGTTTAAGTTCAGGTTTATGTACTTCTGCCTTGACAGGAGCATCAATTAAGCTTATGAACTCCTCAACTTCTTCGGACGGTATCTCTTTACCAGTCAAGTTCCTTTCCAGCTCCCTGATTTCAAAATTGTCATTCTCAGAGATATCCTCTAACAATAAAACTGCTTCTAAAGGATCCTCAATTATTGACGGATACAGAGATTCATCAATGATTGAGTCGACAATGTCAAGAAAACAGCAAGGCTCTTCAAGCATAGGGCTCTTCATTGCACAGGTTAAGTTGTAGGTGACTTTATCATCACCTACCTCTAATGTCAATTTTCTATTCTTGACATCGATTACTGCTCCTGCAGTGTGTAGAAATGGCCTTCCTAGAATGATAGGGATTTGCGAATCTTCAGCCATATCCAACACTATAAAATTGACTGGAATGAAAAACTTCCCTACTCTAACAGGTACATCTTCTAAACCTCCCATAGGTTGTTTTAGAGAACGATCTGCCATTTGCAGGGTGATACTTGTGCATTTCAGAATTCCCATATTCAATTTTTCGCAAATGGAATAGGGCATAACGCTCACACTAGCACCTTGATCGCATTAAGCTTTATCAATCGTGTAGGTACCTATAGTGCAAGGTATAGAGAAACTACCAGGATCCTTTAACTTAGGAGGGGACTTATTTTGCAATAACGCACTGTATTCAGCGGTGAATGCGATGATTTCAACATCATCTAGAGTCCTCTTCTTTGTTAAAATATCCTTCATAAATTTCGTGTAAGAAGGGATTTGAGTGATTAATTCAGTGAAGGGAACCGTTACTTGGAGGTTTTTGACAACTTCCATGAATTTACCGAATTGGGTTTCCTTATGATTTCTCCTCAAACGCTGGGGAAATGGAACTTGAATTTTGATGGGTTCCTTTTCAAGTTCAGCCTTCTTTTCAGATTTGTCTTCCGCTTCCTTAGCGTGCTAAAAGAGATGATAATAGATTATTGGATTATTGTAAAAGTTGATGATAAAAAGATATATATTTGTGTGTGATGATCATTGGCTTTTATAAGGCTGCATGGCTGCTGATCCTTCGTGCAAATTCGTACCCTAGTCAAAGCATTAAACCACCTATTTAAGCTCGGATTGAAGAAGAGCCAAGTAACGTCTTCTTGCATAAATACCCGATCGGGTATTGAGAAATCCGATCGGGTTTTTGTGTAATTGGAATTTTCCGTCTTTTCATCTTAGGCACGGAATCCTATGCCTTAGTCTTTGGTCAATGCATTACGGAATTGGGCTTGGGCTGATCTTCTCTTGACTTGGGTTGAGTTTTCCTTTTAAAGTTCAAAGCCAAAATCTAAATTGAGTCCATTCGAGGAAAGATGTAGCGGAATCGTAATCAAGTCGTAAACTGGCTATCATCAATTTCCTTGAAAACTCGTATCCTAGTGTCTTTGCTCCATAAAGTAGGAAAATATGGCAAAACCGCTTCATTTCCTATAAAACGAGTCAAAACACGCAAAACAACTAGAATAGCAATATTAGCTCGTTAATAACTTAACAAAGTGCATAAATCGTATAGAAATCGAGCTAAAGCGGGGGATAAATCAGTACAAAATATCACTTATCAAACTCCCCCAAGCTAAACCCTTGCTTGTCCTCAAGCAAATATAACAAACATAACTAGGACAAGGGTAGCTAACAATGATCAATCTATCGTACAAATCTCAAATAGTAAGCTCTTAATAAGCAGATGAATCATAAACCCGTTACAACAAGGGGGAAGGAAAATGCGGAACATGGTTGAGATTTACATAACGGCGCAGCATAGAAAATATTCTTCGGACCTTTTCAGCTCTTGCATGATCTTTTTGACAATGGACTCTCACGGTACACTCATCACTCAAATTTTTGTAAAATAGGAAATATTGGGTTAAATTTGAAGTGACACTCACCTATCTACAACTTATGAGAATGTGCCCGCAGTCTAGTATGGTAGACAATCCAAAATCATTAAGTAAAACTAATCATGATCAAAATATAATGTAAGAAGCACTTAGTAAAGTAAAGAAGAGGCTTGGGAAATTTGGGTAAGAAAGTGGACAAACGATTTTGGTCATGTGGAGCTTAGATTTAAGCTAGTAATAACCAAATGTGTAGTGGATACTCAATCCAAATCATACCAATTTCCATCAACAAAAGTCAAAGCCAAAAGCAGCATATTGGCTTATTAAACATGATAAACCGAATTACAACTTCCCATAATTTTCTTCCTTTTCATTTCATGGAAGTGTTTTTCCTCTTTGTCTTTTTTTTTTCTTTTGAGCTTTCAATTTCATCTTTTCATTTTTCTTTTTTCTCATAATTTTCAAAGCTCCTTTTTTTTCTTTTTCTCTCTTTCACATCAAAACCCGGGAATCAGTAATCCCGAGACAAGATCTCACCAAATGGTGGCATTATCAGAACATCGCAAAAACATAGAACACCCCTACACATATAGTTGGTTACTAGCTCAACAAGGGTAGGCAAAATTTTAATGTAGCTAGAGAAAGAAGGGTGTTTTTGTGAAAGGTGAACAAGAGATTGAATTGCTTCAAAATGTAGATCATGACAGTAATACTTATAGAAAATGGAATAAAAACCATACTTATGCGTTTTGATGTAACACAGACTATAAGGAGAAAATACTCACTCCTAAACTGGGATCGGGTTCAGATGTACCGACCACTGGAGGCTCTACCTTACAATATGAGTAGCGTGCCAAAGTCAAGATCAAGCTTAATTAAGTCCGAATGCAATTTCCTACCTACTGTGTACAAGACATCCCCATGAATGCATAATTCCTCATAATAAAACGAAACATCAGCTTATAAAAACTATAAAATGAGAAATGTAAGATGGAAATGATCTATTCTTTTTCTTCTTTTTGATTTTTCGATTTTTTTTTGGTTTTTTTTTTTTTTTTTTTTTATAAAGAACTAAAAAGAAACTAAGAAAACTAAACTAAAAAGAAACTAAGAAAATAAACTAAGAAAATAAACTAAGAAAACTAAAAGAAAATAAACTAAAAAGAAAACTAAAAATCTAAATGCAATCCTAAATGCAGTTCCTAAATGCAAATCCTCCCCCAAGCTAAAACTTCACATTGTCCTCAATGTGCAGGCAATTATAACAGAAACAAACCGAAAGACGGTTGATAGCACATGGAATAGAGAAACGATATGAAATTCTAATCGGAAAAGGGGCTTAAAAAGGAAACAAAATGCGAAAAATAAAGGAAAGAAATAAAATTCTTACAAAATGGCTAGCCTCCCCCAAGCTAGTATGAACAAGGGGAGCTCATCATCTCATCACAAAGGCCACCAGCTACGGCCTTTCCTCTCTGAAGGAGGTGGCTCGGGTGCGGATCCAGAAGCATCTGCATAGTAGGTATCATCTGCAGAATGATAACTACCACGAGAAGGAAAGATCCCGGTTGGGTTGCTGGCTCCAAAGGTCTGATACTCCTCCACTTGGTGATCAGGAAAATCACCTCCATACCCTCCAAACCTCTCTACGCCATAATTGGTTCCACAATAATCAGGTCCGGTTCGCGGGACACTTGCACCATAAGCAGCACCATACCTCCCCTCAGGCCAAGTATAAAAACACGGGTGGGGGCCCTCGGGTCTAATCACACCTTGCCTAGCAAAGTGGTCATATATGGGGTGCAAAGCAAGCTGCTGGTCGGACTGAATTCTATTGACAGACAATGTTAAAGCTTCAAACATGGCGGCTACATCGCCCTCAACATGGGTCGAGTGAGAGGATGATCCAACCTCAGGGCGGCTGGATCTAAGCTGAACAGGGGGGTCAATGGGAGTAATATCCCCAACAGGAAGGTAGTAGGTAGGTCGAGGTAAGATAGCCTCACCCTCTTGAAGTGGAGGTCGCTGCCGAAGAATTGGAATTTGCTCTTCCTCGGCGGTTAACTTCACCGAATTACGGCCAGCTATCCTCCAAATCATATGGGGGTGAGAAGCGCGAAACCAGTTGAGCTGAACAAAGTATGCATAATCTAACCCATTTCCCATCTCGGTGGGAGGTGTAGTCAATGCCTGAAGGTCGGTGTAGTCAATGCATAATCTAACTCATACTTAGACCCCTAAACAACACTTTAACATGCTCAAAAAGTTTCATATGCCTTAAAGAAGAAACATTGAGGAACTTGGTAGCCCTCATACCTTTGCTTTTAAGTACGCACCATTTTTGCCATTGCTCATGTGAGCTAAATTCTACATCCGGGAAGCTAGGATCATGCATAGCATTCCCTTGATTTTCGGGTTGTTCATTAGCATCAAGCATTTCAATATCTTCCTCTTGTGCTCTACTACTCTCTCCTTGAGTGGAGGTTCTTGCCCTCTTTGGTTTCCTTAGTGTAGGTGCCATTTTCTACAAATAACTAGTATTAAAAACACTTCATTTGGAAACACAATTTGATAGTCATAAGTGTTTAGAATACTAAGCCTTAAAGCACAAATTCAAGTATAGTGACCTTAGTAAAACATTGTCATGCTATCTTTTAAGCACAAATGGATGTTATAAGCATAGCAATATGTTAATTAGGTAAGCAACATATACTTGAATCATGAGTTTGACTACTACCTAAGGTACCAATGCTAATTATCATAATAAGATCATAAGTTCATAGTATAAGGCATGAGTTCAAGCATCATACTATCACTTTAAACAAAAGCTCTTAGCATAAAGTAAAGATAAGCATCCTAATTAGCAAATAAACATCCAAATCAAAGTAATCATCCTAATTAATCACTAAAATTCACTCTATAGCATGTAAAAATCATTAGAAATCCAATTTAAACAAGTTTTTGCAATCAAAATCAAGAACCCCCAAATTGGAGTTAGGGTTTGTTTATGTTGGATTTCTGAAAAATATAGAGAGATTGAAGTAACTAAAGTAGAAATAACTTACTTGATGATGATTAGTAGTTGCCCTTGATGAACTATAGGAACAAATTTTGCAAGAATAGACTAAGAATTGAGGGTTTTGAGAAAATTTCAGCTTTGAGATTTAAAGAACACGGGTATAAGGTAGCAAGCAAAAGGGTAGCAAATGGGTTTTATAGAAGAAAATAGAGTAAAACACGAAACAGACCATTTACCCGATCGGGTAGACATGGATCCGATCGGGTAAAGTTGCTGATCCGGATTTTGTGTCTTTTTTCTTTGCCACTTGCTCTTATCTTTTGGCTATGTCCTTGAACATATTTACTAACCTTAGTAATCTTGACAACTTGTGCCAAGGATAGCTTCGTCTTGTCTCAATAGGTCCTCCGATTCTAAGTACGAAAATCTATTGACGAAATATGCATAATAACAAGTAAAACGAAGAAAGTGTTCCTAACTATTACAACATAAAATCCAAAAATAGAGTCCAAATAAAATAGTCCAAAATAAAAATCATTGTCTAATAAGTAAAAGAGAAAATGCATAAAGAAAAAAGAAAAGAAAAAGACGGGTTGCCTCCCGACAAGCGCATTTTTGAGTCATGCTAGACTTTGTTGTTCTATCCCCCCTTAAGCCTTATGAGGGGATTTTAGCTCCTAGTAGCTGGATTCGTCCTTGAAGTTTCCTCATTTACCTTTTTGCCAACACCCATGGCAATCTCATTCTTCATTCTTCCGCAGCTTTGAAAGCCTCTAGGTCGCCATCTCCAACACTCAACACATCCCCCTTTTTGTCAAAGGTGGCACTCGATCCATCTACTTCAAATGTGATCTTTTCTCCTTTCACATCAATACAAGCTCCAACCGTATTTAAGAAGGGTCTCCCTAATATGATATGGTCATCCCTTTCTCCCTTTGAAAATATTACATAAAAATCGACGGGAATGAGGAAGTACCCAATCCGTATTGGGACATCCTCCACAATTCCTGCCGGAGTATGCATAGATCCATCGGTAAGTTGAAGGTTAGTACTAGTGAATTTCATTTGTATGGGGCAATGTTCATGATAGACATCAAAAGGCATGACGCTAATTGAAGCTCCTAAGTCACACAATGCACCTCTTACTTTATGAAAACACATTGTGAAAGAGATGTTGAAACAACCTGGATCTTTAAGTTTGGAGGGAATGAGGATCTTCCCTTCTTCAAGGTTAGGTTCCTTGTGATTATCCTTGGTTGCTTCTTTTTCCTTAGATATCTTGCCAATCCTTTCTTCTAACTTTGAAAAAGCTTCGTTTGTTGCCAAAGTTGCCTCTTCAATCCTTTCTTCCAATTTCCCTTGTGCTTTTATCATTGACATGATCAAAGCTTCGAGACGAGATGTCTCCTCATGTGTAGGGGCTTTGGTTGGTTTGGATAGTGTTGGATTGTTGCTAAGTTCATGGGGTAACCTAAAAATTGTCTCCTTACTCTTTTCCTTCCCAAGAGGGTGATCACAAGGTTTGTCACTAATCATGTCAATTGTGATAATTGATGGCACGTCTCTCCCTTGGGCATTTTGACTAGAACTCGATGGGGTCAACTCCTCCACTCTCTTTTGGAGAGACAAAATGGTTGATTTAAGTGAGTTTAAGCCGGAAAAGAAGTATGAGTACATGTTATGTTGGATTTGGGTTATCTCCCTTAACTTGACATCTATTAGACCATTTTGAAAAGGTGGGTATTGTGGTGTATGAGTAAATTGGGTTTGATGAACTTGTGGGTGAAAAGGGTTTAAGGGTGTGAGTTTGTTCCCACATCGTTGAGGTACATGCCCTATCCCACCAAAAAGTTCACATGGTATTGTAATTGAGGTAAATGGGTTGAAAGCTTTGGGGCGATATAAAGTACTTTTTGGGGTGGTTTCATTGGATTGACTAGGACAAGCTAAGGAAATTGTAGTGTCAACTTCATTTGAAGTTTCCACTCGACTCTTCTTTCGCTCTCCCCCATTGGTTTTTGAACCTTCCCCTCTTTCATTTTGTGATTTATTTGATAGGTTTGATAAATTGGTTCTAAACCTACGGTGAAAAGCGACGACAATCTCTTCCCACTGCATAGGTCTTGTGGCTTCTTTTAAGCGACGGGTGAACCACCATTTGGCTTCTCCCTTTAGTGATAAAGGAAAAAGTGTTTCTCTAATTTCATTTTGGGTGATTCCCTCCCTCACTATGTCTTGACAAAACTCACAAAAGGTTTAAAGATGATGAGACGGGTTTTAGTTTGGTTTTCCACTAAATTGATTACCCTCTATGAGAGCAATCAAAGTCAAATGGACCCTTAGGATCCCACTGGCAAGCTCAAAAACCCAGTACCTTGGATCTTCTCTAGTTAGCACCATTTTATCAACCTACAAGAAAAACACAAAAGAGAAAGTTAGAAATGAATTAGGTACGGTTGCACCTAAAAATGGTTGAAATAAAAACCAACAATTCATAAATAAACAAAACCGTGCTCCCCGGCAACGGCACCAAAATTTGGTCGGTTCTGTCGCGGTCCCGAAACAAAAATAATTTACCCGGACTAGGCTAATCAACATAAGGAATGTAATTAGGGAAGTAGGGTGTCGATCCTCAGGGAGTACGTGTTACTTATGAATTGCTATGGATTGGTTTTCATTTAGAATCGAGTCACTTGAGTTGATTGTCTGAACTATTAACATAAAATAAAATGACAAGAATATAAATGACGATATGTAAGAACAAATATGTAAATTGCAAAATAAAAACCCAAAACAGAAGACATACCCGATCGGGTTGTCACGTACCCGATCGGGGAAACCCTCTGATCTGAATATTAACAACTAATTTCTAACTAAAGACGGTATTTAAATGACAATATTGAAAGTCTAACTAACTAAACTAATAAATAAGACAATAATAATCATATAAACTATCTAGGTACGGAAATAAAAAGACGATAAAATAAACTATCTAGATAACGATAAAATGAACTATCTAAGTACGGAAATAAAAAGACGATAAAATAAACTATCTAATAATAGAAATAAAACGACAATAAAATAAACTATTTAAAACGATAAAGTAAACTAACTAATCAAGTTGATATAGTGAAAGAGAAATACACGTAAAACTAGTTAAAAGCTTCATAGATACCAATATTAGAATTACTATGATTGTCTAGACCTTGTAGCGGTATATTCCTTCCGGATTCGTACCGACCTTTTAGTGGGTCCTAACGTCCTTTCAGCATGGTTAAGTCACTAAACCCCTATTGATAGTCCTGATTTCTATCCCAACTCTCGTTATAAAGATAGAAATGACTAATACAAACAATTGCTTATGGGCACTAAACAAAGTTATAGAATTTGACACGACCAAAGGAAGAAACAATTTAGACGATTCAATTGGTAACTACTCTTCTTATAATTCGCTTAACTCGTAAATCATTTCAAATATTACAACTCTATTTATTTTATTTACACAATGATAATTTTACAATATTAGAATTAATCTAATCTATGTGATTATGTGATTAAGTAGATTAGTAAGAAAAAGATGTAAGAAATTAAATTATGGAATGCAAATACTAAAGTGATTATGGTGATTATATTAACAATGATTCTAATGACAATTTTTAGGATTATTTGACTAGGTAAATTATAATGTGACATGTTAAATAATATTTTGGTTTTAACTAGATTAATTTTAGGTTGATTTCTTAACAACCACAATATTATAAAAATGATACTAGTGAGGTTATAGTTCATGATGATTTAAAATTGCATAAGCAAATCAAGATTAGAGAATTACCGAGTCGGAATATGAGTATATAAGAACGAAAGTAAGAACAAATATCCAACCAAATAACAAAAGCTAAGTAAACACTAGAGAAATACTAAGAAAACTATAAAAACTTGTAAGAAAGTGTGCTAAAAGAGATGATAATAGATTATTGGATTATTGTAAAAGTTGATGATAAAAAGATATATATTTGTGTGTGATGATCATTGGCTTTTATAAGGCTGCATGGCTGCTGATCCTTCGTGCAAATTCGTACCCTAGTCAAAGCATTAAACCACCCATTTAATGTAACACCCGGAAATGTACCCTATTTTTCTAGTGAAAATATTTTACTGATACTTTTCAGCAAATTTAAGTTTTAATATAGAATTTTATGTTCCGAGTCGAATTTAGAATTTCCGAGTTTGTATTTGGAATTTCCGCGAGATTCCATGAGAATCCCGTCTTAAGGCGAGTTTGACTTTCCTTGATTTTTTCCTTATAAATATCTCATACTCCACACTTAACCTATTTCTCATTCAACACAAACACATTTCTTCATCCTTAAGCAAACCAAAAACCTTGCCTCCCTCTTTGATCCATTCTTAGAATCATCGTACCGCATTCGTTTCTCGCTTAAATTCACGTAAGTTCGTCTCATTCTTCCCCTCTTAGCTTCCTCTATCCGTATTGGTAATAAAATTACCGTCTTTCTCGCTTTTTAAATTATCCGTCTTTCTCAAGGTGAATGATATTCATCTTTTATTATCTAATTGTATGTAGGTGGAGACTAGGAAGGTTTAGAAACCGTTTAAAGACGCGAAAAGGTAACGGTGAAGGGTTACTCGATATCATTTACGTGTTTTATGTGTTTTCTAGGCTAGTAATCGTATTTAGATTATGGTTAGTATGCTTAGGACTTGTGTTGTTGTTGATGGATGTTGTTAGTTGTTAATTGATATGAGAATTGATGATTTGTGATGATAAATGAGGATTTTGTTGTTGATAACATGTTGATTTTTGATCGTCCTTGAATCCCGTGAAGGACGCAGGCTGCGTTGGGGGACGCAGGCTGCATCGTAGGACGTAGGCTGCGTCGTAGGACAAAGGCTGCGTCACACGCTGCCAACAGGAAATTTTCCTGCACTGATCCCTTTTCGTAAAATGATCATATCTCCTTCGTTACTTGCTTGTTTTGGGCGTGTGACATCTCGTTGGAACCGTAAGAGGATACGCTATCACCTCTAATTAGAGTTTCTGCATTTGAATGTCTAGAACTCTAGTTATGACCGTTTGAAGTGTACCCTTGTTTTCGTTGGTTTCCAAACAACATGGTTTTGGAGAGGTATCTATGTTTTTTATTCATTATGCTTCATAAACTTGTTCAAATGCTTATGTATCATGTATTGACTCATGTTTATCATATTTAAACTTACATGATTCCCTATTCTCATATTTTGTGACGGTTTTTGGTATGTTCCCACTTTGAGTCGGTTTTTACAAATGATACGGTTTGAGCACTATTTTGTCTTGTGCTTTGTACTCTCATTCGCTTGGCTACCTTCCCGTTCGTAAGGCTGGAATGTCGGAACGGAGAGGTATCCTACTTCTTAAATGCATGTGTTAGTGGGCATATGACGACGTTGTTGGGAGTTGAACGCTATGCGTTGATCGACCCGGCCGTCAAATGTTGTATACTTGCGAGGTGGTGTTATTTGCATGTAGCGTACCGCATGTTATGATGCTTGAGCTCGTTTTCCGCCTCTTTCGTGAATTGATCTAGCCCGAGCATGTGGGGTACTCGCGTTTCGTTTGTAAGACCTAGTCTT
>JAIUZE010021311.1:0-14430 GCA_022085475.1 Heliosperma pusillum | reverse complement strand
CTTGGAGGGTGATGCACACACCACCCCAACCCTTAGAAGAAGATCAAAGACACCAGATCTTTAGAACTAGGTGCACCATAAAAGGGAGGGTGTGTAATCTGATTGTGGATGGAGGGAGTTGCACCAATGTAGCCTCTAAGACAATGGTGGATAAACTAACATTGCCCACCAAAGACCACCCTCAACCTTACAAGCTTAGGTGGCTGAACAAGGGGGCTAAAGTTAGAGTAGATCAACAATGTGTTGTTCCATTTTCTATTGGGAAAGGATATGCTGATGAGGCCTTGTGTGATGTATTGCCTATGGATGCTTGTCACCTTCTATTAGGGAGGCCCTGGGAGTTTGATAGGGATGCTGTCCATCAGGGAAGGGACAATACTTACTCTTTTAAGTTTGGGAAGAAGAAAATCATCTTAGCTCCTTTACCCCCTATCCTGAAAGGGAACCCTCCACTCTTAACTGAAGCTGCTAAGGAAGTTCTGCTGTTAAGTGAAGCAGAGATGGAGCAAGAGTTAAATGATCTTAGGCCAGTCTATGTCCTCCTCACCAAGGAGGTAGGGGAAGGGTCTAACCAAGTGCCTAAGGAATTACAAGCCTTGCTGAAAACCTATGAGGATGTTTTCCCTGCTGAACTACCTAGTGGATTACCCCCACTAAGGGGAATTGAGCACCACATTGATCTAGTACCTGGGGCTGTCCTTCCAAACAGGCCAGCCTATAGAAGTGACCCCAGGGCAACACAAGAGCTGCAATCTCAGGTGGGAGAATTGCTTAGCAAAGGGTATGTCAGGGAGTCTCTTAGTCCTTGTGCTGTACCAGCACTGCTAGTGCCTAAGAAGCATGGAACTTGGAGGATGTGTATAGATAGCAGAGCAATTAACAATATCACCATTAAGTATAGGTTCCCTATACCTAGACTCAATGACATTCTGGATGAACTCAGTTGGGCTCAAGTGTTCACTAAGATTGATCTAAGGCAAGGGTATCATCAAGTAAGGATAAGAGCTGGAGATGAGTGGAAGACTGCTTTCAAGACCAAGCAGGGGCTGTATGAATGGTTAGTGATGCCATTTGGGCTCTCCAATGCCCCTAGCACCTTCATGAGGCTCATGACAGAAGTCTTAAGGCCTTACTTGGGAAATTTCATTGTGGTATACTTTGATGACATTCTAGTCTACAGTTCAAGCAAGAAGGAACACCTACAACACCTGAACTTGCTTTGTGAGGTTCTCAGGAAGAATAAGCTATATGGTAAGCTAGAGAAGTGCACTTTCATGCAGCCTGAGGTTCATTTCCTTGGGTTCATCATATCAAAGGATGGGGTAGCTGTTGATCCTGAGAAGGTTAAGGCAATCAGGGATTGGCCCACACCTAAGACAGTAACAGAGGTCAGGAGTTTCCATGGGTTGGCATCCTTCTATAGAAGATTCATTCAGGGGTTCAGTTCTATCATGGCTCCTATCACAGAATGCATGAAGAAAGGAGAGTTTACTTGGGGAGAAAAGGCAGAGAAGTCCTTCAAAACCATTAAGGATCTGTTGTGTAGATCCCCTATACTAGGCTTACCTGATTTTAACAAACTGTTTGAAGTAGAATGTGATGCAAGTGGGTTAGGAGTTGGGGCAGTACTGGTTCAAGAGAAGAGGCCCATAGCCTATTTCAGTGAGAAGCTAAGTGGAGCAAGGTTAAATTACTCTACCTATGACAAAGAGTTTTATGCCATAGTAAGAGCTATGAATCATTGGGGGCATTACCTAAAACCTAAGCCTTTTGTGCTACATTCAGACCATGAGGCTTTAAAGTTCATCAATGGTCAACACAAACTCAACCCCAGGCATGCTAAGTGGGTAGAATTCCTGCAATCTTTCTCCTTTTCAAGCAAATACATAGAAGGCAAGAACAATGTAGTAGCTGATGCTCTTTCTAGGAGATCTGTGATGTTGTCATTCATGGAGCAAAGGGTCCTAGGCTTTGAATTCATGAAGGAACTCTACAGGGAAGATCCAGACTTCAAGGAGGAATGGGAAGTGTATGCAGAGGGAAAACTCAAGAAGGGGAGCAAGTACTTGACACAGAATGGATTCCTCTTCCAAGGAAACAACCTATGCATACCTAGAGGTCCTTACAGAGGATTACTAGTCAAGGAGGTCCATTGCAATGGACTTGCAGGGCACTTTGGGGTACAAAAGACCTATGAGATATTGCATGAGCAGTTCTATTGGCCCAAGATGCTAGGTGATGTGCAGGACACTATTAAAAGGTGCAACCCCTGTCAACTAGCCAAGTCACAGTTCCATGCAGGTCCCTACACCCCACTACCTGTACCAAACAAACCTTGGGAGGACATCAGTATGGATTTCATAGTGGCATTGCCTAGGACACAAAGAGGCAAAGACTCAGTAATGGTGGTAGTGGATAGGTTCAGCAAAATGGCCCATTTTGTTGCTTGTAAGAAGACAGAAGATGCCATGGGGGTAGCAGAACTCTACTTCAAGGAAATAGTAAAGTTGCATGGGGTACCAAGAAGCATTGTGTCTGATAGGGATACTAAGTTTATGAGCCACTTTTGGAGGTCACTCTGGAGGCTCCTAGGTTCAAGGTTACTCTTCAGCACAGCATACCATCCCCAAACAGATGGGCAGACAGAGGTTACTAACAAAACTCTAGGAAGAATCTTGAGATGTATCATTGCTAAGTCATTAAAGGATTGGGATATCAAACTGTCACAAGCTGAGTTTGCATTCAATAGAGCTCCCTCACACAGCACAGGTAAGACCCCTTTTGAAGTTGTTTATGGTGCTAATCCTCTAATGCCTACAGACCTAGCACCAGTGATAAGGAAAGAAGTCAACTATGATGCCAAAGAAAGAGTACAACAGATGATGCAGATTCACAGTCAAGTCAAGAAACAGATTGAGAGAACAAATGAAATGTATAAGTCAAGAGCCAAAGGTCCAAAGAAAGCTAGAGAGTTCAAGGCAGGAGACATGGTGTGGCTGCACTTAAGGAAAGAAAGATTCCCAGAGAAAAGGAAAAACAAACTCATGCCAAGAGCTGATGGTCCTTTTGAAGTGCTTGAAAGGGTAGGACCTAATGCTTACAAGATAGATTTACCAGGGGATTATGGGGTACATGGGACATTCAATGTGGGAGACCTAAGTCATTATCAAGAAGACTCTGAGGATGAAGAGGATTTGAGGGCAAATCTTTTTCAAGAAGGAGGGGTTGCAACAGGAGTTCAAGGCCATGCTCAAAGACAAGGACAAGCAACCTATGATCAGCCTAACCAGGATTCAATGCCAAACCTACCCTATGTCAAAAGCTATCTTAATGCTTTGTATAGCCCAGGCCCAAGCCACCACACAAAGACACGAGCCAGTGGTAGCCATGACACGAGCCAAGACCAAACAAGCCACAAAACAGACTCACAAAACAAGCCAACAAAACCTTTGGAAACTCAGCCAGCAGCAGTGCCTTGGGGAGGGTCTCAGGGCAACTTCCAAGCTTAGGGACTCCAAACCAACTATGGGGCATGGTACTAGGGAGGGTCTACTACCTTTTTGTCCAGGAAACCTTCCTCAGAAAACGTCAAGAACACCCCTCAAAACACAACCCAAGTGAACCAGTCCAGTTACAGCCTTACATGTAGCAGTTTAGCTGTTTTGTCAAAACTTCCTCTTTTAGCCAATCAAACAAGCCTAACCAATCCCTAAACCTATGTCTTGGGAAGGTCCTCTACAACTTTCCCCAGGACTTCCCTTCCAAGAAACAAACACACAAAGAGTTAGCTTAGGGACAACTTCAAACTGTCCAGATTTCAGCCTTTGGTGTAGTAGTTAATATGTCACTGTCAACCTTCCCCTTTTGAACAAACAATGCGTGAGGTACCTTCAGCACATCTTTGGGAGCCTTCCTACTTCAGTTTGGTTCACAAACCCAAGCTTGAAAGTCCACTCTTCACCCAAGACACACCTGATCAAACAATTAAGGAAGATTGTCTCTTTAGAAACTACTTTCTACTTTATCTACTTTATGTCAGAATTCTGCAAATTGTAGCTGTTATTTTGTTTCATGTTGTAAGCCCTTGTGGCCCTAGATATGTCCTAAACGTCTGAGTGTATCTTTGCTGCCTATATAAGGCCTTCACCTAATGAAATGCAAATCAGATTTGAAGTAAAACATAAAACTGAAACCTTGTTTCTGTTGCATCTCTTGGCTGTGTGCTTGAGACAACTTCCTTTGCTTTGTGCTTGGAAGTGAGCTTGGGTCCTTAGCTGTGTGCTGGGATCACAGTTCAACCCTCAATCATTGGCTTTGTGCTTTGATTAAGGTCCTATCTTAGTTCTTTGTCAATTAGTCCAAACAGAAACAGAGTATTTGCAAAGTGTCTGAACTTCAATCAATTGTCATTGTTTAGTTGTCTTTCTGAATAGTTTCAGTGCATCTGAGCACCCTAGAAGTAATTCATTGGGGAGATGATGAAGTGTTGGTCTGTGATGATGAGATGGAAGAGCATGAGGTAGAGGCTAGTGAGGAGTTGATAGAGCCTGATGCATGGTTAAGTTTGGTAACATGGAGGGTAATGCATACTCAACCCCAACCTTTGGAAGAGGATCAAAGACACCAGATCTTTAGGACCAGATGTACCATCAAGGGTAGAGTATGTAACCTTATTATTGATGGTGGAAGCTGCACTAATGTGGCCTCCAGAACACTGATAGACAAACTAGCTCTACCCACCAAGGACCACCCCCTACCTTACAAACTCAGATGGTTAAACAAAGGAGCTGAGATCAAGGTGGATAAACAATGTGTTGTGCCTTTCTCAATTGGTAAAGGGTATGTGGATGAAAGTCTTTCTGATGTTCTACCTATGGATGCATGTCACCTCTTGCTTGGGAGGCCATGGGAGTTTGATAGGGATGCCATACACCATGGGAGGGATAACACCTACACTTTTAAGCATGGAAAGAAAAAAATCACCCTGGCACCTTTACCACCTGCTTTAAAGATCAATCCGAACCCCATGAGTGAGGCTTCCAAGGGAGTCATGTTGATAAGTGAATCAAAACTAGTACAAGAGCTAAGTGAGTTGCAACCTGTGTACATATTACTTGCCAAAGAGACTGGGATGAGCATGATTGATATCCCTGAAGAGGTCAAGTCTATCCTAGAAAGTTATGGTGATGTCTTTCCTACTGAGCTCCCTAGTGGATTGCCACCACTTAGGGGAATAGAACACCACATTGACCTAGTGCCTGGAGCTATCCTACCCAACAAGCCAGCTTACAGGAGTGATCCTAAGGCTACACAAGAGCTCCAACTTCAAGTAGGTGAGCTGCTCAACAAGGGCTATGTCAGGGAATCCCTCAGCCCTTGTGCTGTACCAGCCTTGCTTGTGCCAAAGAAGGATGGGACTTGGCGTATGTGCATTGACAGTAAGGCCATCAACAACATTACCATCAAGTATAGGTTCCCCATACCTAGACTTAATGATATTCTGGATGAGTTAAGTGGGGCTCAAGTATTCACTAAGATTGATCTAAGGCAGGGCTACCACCAAGTGAGGATAAGAGCAGGGGATGAATGGAAGACAGCTTTCAAAACTAAACATGGACTCTATGAATGGTTGGTGATGCCTTTTGGGTTGTCTAATGCCCCTAGTACCTTCATGAGGTTGATGATAGAAGTCCTAAGGCCCTACTTAGGCAAGTGTGTGGTGGTTTACTTTGATGACATTCTTATTTACAGTTCAACAAGGGGAGAACATTTGCAGCATCTGAAGTTGTTGTTTGAGGTCTTAAGAGAGAACAAGTTGTATGGCAAACTAGAGAAGTGCACCTTCATGCAGCCTGATATTTCCTTGGGTTCATCATCTCTAAGAAAGGAGTAGCAGTTGATCCTGAGAAGGTGCAAGCAATCAAGGAATGGCCCCTTCCTCAAACTGTTACTGATGTTAGAAGTTTTCATGGGTTAGCATCTTTCTATAGGAGGTTCATACAAGGGTTTAGTTCAATCATGGCCCCTATTACTGAATGCATGAAGAAGGGAGAGTTCAAGTGGAATGAGAAGGCTGAAAGGTCCTTCAATCTGATCAAGGAGCTATTGTGTAAATCTCCAATATTGGTTCTATCAGATTTTAACAAACTCTTTGAGGTAGAGTGTGATGCCAGTGGCCTTGGCATAGGGGCTGTGCTTACTCAAGAGAAGAAACCTGTTGCATACTTCAGTGAGAAGCTAAATGGGGCCAAGCTTAATTACTCCACATATGACAAAGAGTTCTATGCCATTGTGAGAGCATTGAACCAGTTGGGAACACTACTTGAAGCCTAAGCCTTTTGTGCTTCATTCTGATCATGAGGCTCTCAAATACATCAATGGACAGTACAAACTCAACCACAGGCATGCCAAATGGGTAGAATTCTTACAATCCTTCTCATTCTCCAGCAAATACATAGAGGGTAAGAACAATGTTGTAGCTGATGCTTTGTCTAGAAGGTCTGTAATGTTGACCTTCATGGAACAAAGGGTGTTGGGGTTTGAATTTATGAAAGAGCTTTATCAAGAAGACCCAGACTTCAAACATGAATGGGAGGTGTATCAGGAAGGACAAGTTAAGAAAGGGAGCAAGTACACAGCTCAGGAAGGCTACTTGTTCTATGGAAACAAACTGTGTGTGTCTAAGGGACCTTATAGGGGACTACTGGTCAAAGAGGTTCACTCCAATGGCCTTGCTAGTCACTTTGGGGTGCAGAAGACCTATGACATATTGCAAGATCAGTTCTATTGGCCTAAGATGCTCAGTGATGTGCAAGATGCCCTCAAGAGATGCAGGTCTTGTCAACTAGCCAAGGCACACTTTCAAGCAGGCCCTTACACACCACTTCCTGTACCAAACAAGCCATGGGAAGACCTCAGTATGGACTTCATTGTAGCCTTACCTAGAACTCAAAGGGGAAAGGACTCAATCATGGTGGTGGTAGATAGGTTCAGCAAGATGGCACATTTCATTGCTTGTAAGAAGACTGAGGATGCTTTAGGGGTAGCTGAACTATACTTTAGGGAGGTTGTCAAGTTACATGGGGTCCCTAGAAGCATTGTCTCAGATAGATACACAAAGTTCATGAGTCACTTCTGGAGAACCTTGTGGAAGCTATTGAAGACCAGGCTATTGTTTAGTACTTCTCATCATCCCCAAACTGATGGGCAGACAGAAGTCACTAACAGGACACTAGGAAAGATCTTAAGGAGCATTGTTTCTAAGTCATTAAGAGATTGGGACCTCAGGCTAGCACAAGCTGAGTTTGCCTTCAACAGAGCTCCCTCCAGCAGCACAGGTAAAAGTCCTTTTGAAACAGTTTATGGAACTAATCCTCTCATGCCCACAGACCTAGCACCAGTCAAAGGAAGCAAAGCAAGCTATGATGCAAAGAAAAGAGTTGAGCAAATGATACAAATTCATGAGCAAGTCAAGAAGCAGATTGAAAGGTCCAATGAGTTGTACAAGGCTAGGTCCAAAGGGCCTAAGAAAGCAAGGGAGTTCAAGGCAGGGGATCTTGTATGGTTGCATTTAAGAAAAGAGAGATTTCCAGACAAGAGGAGAAACAAGCTCATGCCAAGAGCTGATGGACCATTTGAGATATTGGAGAAGATAGGCACAAATGCTTACAAAGTGGATCTACCAGGAAGCTATGGTGTACATGGTACTTTCAATGTTGGAGACCTGAGCCCCTACCATGGTGAATCAGATGATGAAGGTGATGAAGATTTGAGGGCAAATCCTTTTCAAGAAAGGGAGGTTGCAACGGGAGTATATGATCAAGATAAGACACAAGCTCAAGACAAGACTCAACATCAACAACATCAAGACAACAACATCATTAAAGGCAACAACATCCATTCAGACAACACCATGACTAGTTATGACAATGTTCTATTCAGTCCAAGTAACCACCACTTCAGGCCAGCTAAGACAACACCACACCAACCAGAGCAAAGCCTAGCCATCCACTTTCCAAGACTAAGCCACAACAACACACAACCAACAGCAAAACAAACCCAACACAACAAAAAACATCACTCAGCCTAAAACAACCATTCACAGTCTTTCTAAACAGGGTCCATGGGGGTCTCACACATTCAAACAAACCTAACCAACAATCAAACTTAGTCCTTGGGAAGGTCCTCTACAACTTTGCCCAGGACTTCTCTTCCAGGAAATGCACACACAAAAAGTTAGCCTAGGGACAACTCCAAACTGTCCAGATTTCAGTCCTTTTTGCAGTAGTTAATATGTCACTATCAAACTTGCCTGTTTTGATCAAACAAGCTCGAGGGCCTTTTAGCAGAGTCTTTGGCATCCATCCCACTTCAGTTGAGATCAAGAAACAAGCTTAGAAGTCCACTCCTCCACCAGTTTCAACCTCAACAACCCAATTAAGGCAGATTGTCCCATTAGAACTGCTTTTTCTACTTTATTGCTTTATTCTGAACAATGTAGCTGTTATTTCTGTTTCTTTTGTAAGCCAATTGTGGCCCTAGGATGTATTGAACGAGTAGGATGTAATCTCCTTGCCTATATAAGGCCATTTCCTAATGAATGAAAGGTAGATTTGAAGTAAAACATAAAACTGAAACCTTGTTTCTGTTAACATCTCTTGGCTGTGTGCTTGAGATAACTTCCTTTGCTTTGTGCTTGGAAGTGAGCTAAGATCCTTAGTTTTGTGCTGGGATACAAGTTCAACCCTCAATCATTGGCTTTGTGCTTTGGTTAAGGTTCTATCAATTCTTTAGCAACCAGTTCAAGCAAAAACAAAGCAATTGCAAAGTGTCTAAACTTAGTTCAATTTGTCATTGTTTAGCTTGTATTTCTGAATAGTTTCATTGCAGTAGCCAACCGGTTGCGGGCAATAGCCGTTGAGGCACTCACGGGTGGACATGACTAACTAGTAGGAACCCATCATTTTCTTTTCATTTTGCTGCATTTTTTTGTTTTTTGAATTGACATGATTGACTGAAATGAGGCATTTCATTCACATAAGGCCTTGGTGTGTGAGCTGGTAGAGTCTCGGGCGGAGACATCAGAGTCTCGAGAGGAGATAAACCACTTGCTGAATGAGCACGGGACAACACAGATGGAGAAACGAGGGATAAGCGTGAAAATACGTATGTGTGGAGTCGCCACCAAATTTTGTGGGAAGTTGGAACCGTTCAAATACTTTCTGTCATGTCAAGACACAAAGGGCTGACATGAACAATAAGAACTCGTTACCCTTAGCATTCTATGTCTAGAATGACTCTCTTGGACGCCAATGAACACGGATATTCTCATAAATCTGGAGTAAGGGGTGAGGTAACGTAGTAAGAAGTTCTTTTGATTGAACACCTAATTCCGCCCGCCTTGATAGCGGCCTCTACTAATGATTCGGGAAACTCTTCTGTTATCGATATGTTGTCGGTTATATGCATGTTATGCAACATCCACGTTTTAATCCTAGCATGTGAGCTTAGACTATGTCGGTATACATGTAGTTTAGCATTAAATTATGTCGAATTGGGATTTAGGATTGATTGGCATGTGAGACCACAAGTAATTAAATCATACAATGCAATGATTAAATAGAACTAAAAAAGAAATATTTCAATTGATAACAACGAATATAGGATCTATGTCGAAAATATGTTTGAATGATTATTTGAAACAAAGAAAAGAATTATAAAACTAAAACGAAATCAGATTAGCAGTGATAATACAAATAATAGTCAATTTACTAACTAATTAAACTACGTGAAAGCGAAACAGGAAGTTCAGAGACAGAAACCAGCCCAGAAGAAGCGCAGCAAGAGGTGCGTTTTCTGGAAGAGGCGCAACACTCTGTGCGTCTATTCCTGAGTTGGGTTTCGGTTAGAAGTGGAGGATTTCCTTTCAGGATAGGGGGTAAAGGAGCTAAGATGATTTTCTTCTTCCCAAACCTGAAAGAGTAAGTTTTGTCCCTTCCCTGATGGATAGCATCCCTATCAAACTCCCAAGGCCTCCCCAATAGAAGATGGCAAGCATCCATAGGCAATACATCACACAAGGCCTCATCAGCATATCCTTTACCAATAGAAAATGGAACAACACAGTGTTGATCTACCTTAACTTCAGCCCCCTTGTTCAGCCACCTAAGCTTGTAAGGTTGAGGGTGGTCTTTGGTGGGCAATGTTAGCTTGTCCACCAGTGTTTTAGAAGCTATATTGGTGCAACTACCTCCATCTATAATCAGATTACACACCCTCCTTTTTATGGTGCACCTAGTTCTAAAGATCTGGTGTCTTTGATCTTCTTCTAAGGGTTGAGGTTGTGTGTGCATCACCCTCCATGTCATCAGACTTAACCCAGCATCAGGCTCTATCAACTCCTCACTAGCTTCTATCTCAGGCTCTTCCACCTCATCATCACAGACCAACACCTCATCATCTCCTCAATGAATTACCTCTAGGGTGCTCAGAGCTCTTTTAGATGGACATTCTCTAGCAAAATGTCCATAACCTTGACATTGAAAACACTTTTTGAGAGGGGTAGTCTTCCTTTGGCCTGCCTCAACAACCTTGCCTTTATCAGGATTGAAAGGAGTCTTAGTAGGAGCCACAGGTTCTCCCATCTTGATTCCTACAAAAGGTTTGTAAGTAGGGGTTCTAGCAGGTGTTTTAGAGGCACTGGCTTTCCCTTTCGCCAACTTCTCTACTCTTAAGGACAAGTTGACAGCTTCCTCAAAGGAGTATATATTTTGCAGCCTAACTTTACTAGCTATCCTCTCATCCAAGCCTTCTAAAAACCTTGCTATCTTTTGCTCAGACTTTTCAACAACCTCACATTGCAGTGTGAGTTGTTCAAAGTCCCTTAGATAAGACTCTACAGGTCTTTGGTCCTGCTTTAGGTGAGTAAGCTTAATGAACATATCCTGAGTGTAGTCCCTAGAGACAAACTTAGCCCTCATTTTCTTTTTCAGTTTGAGCCATGACTTAACAGGTTCTTTCCCTTCCCTAACCCTCAAGGTTTTCATGTTTTCATACCACAGTGAGGCATAGCCTTTTAGTTTCATGATAGCAACCTTAAAAGCCTTTCTATCAGTGTATCCTTTAAACTCAAAGACTCTTTCTACAGACCTTAGCCAATCTAGGAAATCATCAGGGTTCAAGCTACCTAGAAAGTCAGGGATCTCTACCTTTATGTCTTTGTCTTGGTGTCTGAGAAGACTGTGATCTGAGCCATCTGAATCTGACATTTCAAATTGATCTACAGGTTGTCTCCTCCTTCCTCCACCTTGTGGGAAAGGTGCTCCTCTTCCTCGACCCCTGCCTCCCCTTGTATCATTGTTCTGTTGGCCCTCAAGGAGTTCATTGACAGATCTAGAGACCTCCATTACAGTTCTGACAAGACCTTGAACTGTGTTTTCAAGACCTGTGATTCTCTCTTGACTCATGGTTGGATTTTGTATTTTTAATGTAGTTAGGTAGATGAACTCACAAACCAAAGCTCTGATAACCAATTTGCAATGAAACTATTCAGAAAACAAGCTAAAACTATGACAAAATTGAACTAAGGTTAGACACTTTGCAATTGCTATGTTTTTGTTTGGACTGAATGCTAAAAGAAAGAGATAGAACCTTAACCAAAGCACAAAGCCAATGGTTGAGGGTTGAACATTGAACCCAGCACTCAGCTAAGGATCTAAGCTCACTTCCAAGCACAAAGCAAAGGAAGTTGTCTCAAGCACACAGCCAAGAGATGTTAACAGAAACAAGGTTTCAGTTTTTGTGTTTACTTCAAATCTCCTTTTCATTCATTAGAAACAAGCCTTATATAGGCATTAGGATTACATCTTGAATGTCCAAACACATCTAAGGTTAATAATGATCCTCAAAAGAAAACAAAATGACAACTACAAACTGATACAAACTGAAATAAAGTGAACAATAGAAAAACAGTTCTGAAAAGGACAGGTTCCTTGTTGCCTTGTTGCTGCTTTGTTATATGGTACATAGTGGACTTTTTGCTTGGTGTTTTGGTCCTAAACTGGAGTAGTAATAGTCCCCAAAGTCTGAGCAAAAAGCTCTTGAGTGTGCTTGGCCAAAAGAGGAAACCTTGAGAGTGACTTTTGAACTGCTTCTGGATAGGTGAGAACTGGACTGTTGAACTTGGCTTATGTTTTGAGGGGTGTTCCTGGCGTTTTCTGAGGAAGGTTTCCTGGACAAAATGTTAGTAGACCCTCCCTAGAGTCATGCCCCATAGTTGGTTAGGAGTCCCTAAGCTTGGAAGTTGTCTGAGACCCTCCCCAAGGCACTGCTGCTGGCTGAATTTTCTGAGGTTTTGTTGGCTTGTTTTGTGAGTCTGTTTTGTGTCTTGGTTGGCTTTGGCTCGTGTCATGGCTATCACTGGCTCGTGTCATGGCTTGTTGGCTTGGGCCTGGGCTATACAAAGCATTAAGATAGCTTTTTGCATAGGGTAAGGCTGGTACTAGATCATGGTTGGACTGATCATGGTTTGGTTGGTCTTGTCTTTGAGCTTGGCATTGAACTCCTGTTGCATTATGTGGAACACCAAGGGGAGGTTCACTACTTGATGTTGCTCAAGTTTTAGTTCATTTGGTGTTGTTTATGATGAGTCCAATGCACAAAAACAATAGCTGCCCACTTGAAGTTTTCTCGTGTTCTACTTGTTGTATAAGCACTTCTTTGGATGCGTGCTATGTGAATGATGCTTATTTTGATGTGAGTGACCCTTTGTATAACTTGATATCTACTCAAGAGGAGCTGAATGTGAGAGGAGGTACCCTAGGGGCTGATTTGCTTCTTGCTTATGCTTCACTTAAGGAGTGTTGGTCACCTAAGGATGTTAGGAGAGTAGTCAATGAGAAAAAAACAAAGCTTGGGCTGCAAATATGAACATTATGATTTCGGTGCTACAAGTATTGGGATACTTGATGCGAAGTTGAGTCCAAAGCTTGTTATGAGTACATTTCATCCAGGTGGAACACCATCCTCAAATGATAGACAAGCTCATGATACTACAAGACGAATCAGGGTAGATGTGAAGTCTAGGGAGGGTGTCATACACCTCACCTTTGATCCAGGAGGAACAAGCAATACTTGGTTGGGTATGCAATCTGAACTTGGGAATGGTACCACATATCTCATGCCATTCACCATTCTAGTCTATGATCCGGGAGGAGGCCCTGATAGTCCATCTTTGAAGTTGTACTTGATCTTTTGAAGAGTAGGAGAACACAACCCTTGGCAACAAGTCTTTTGATTTTGATCCAACAGAATTTGAGGACAAATTCTTTTGAAGAAGGGGAGTTTGCAACAAAACTTGTTGCATTGTCACTTGTGACACCCTCAAATTTGCGGAAAGAAAAAAAATTATTTAAATACATAAAAGATAAGAATACATAACAAAGGTGTCTTAAATAAAAAGGTTCCTTACAAAACGGAAATAATATTATACAAAAGAAATATACAAGACGGGAGACATATCTCCCGTATAAATACGGAAAATAAAAGAGTGTATATAATATACAATCCGAAAGAACCGAATATAGGTCCAAGGTAAATACTTCGCTCGCTAGCTCGTCAATGTACCCAATGTATGCATCACAAACCTGCCAACCGCATTAAATATAAACACGGAAGCCACAGTCAGTGGGGAGTAACTCCGAGTTCTCCCAGCCACGAAATGTCGAGTTTAATTAAACATGAATAACATAAAAGCAATGTACATGGAAAATACAAAACCTTAACATATATGATATGCTTTTCATGTTATGAAACAAGTAACTAACATATAACCTAGCATATGAAAGCTATCATGTGAATCCGATAATAAACTATAACACGAGGTAGGGAAGCTGGTATGCTAGCTCAGAGGTTACCGTGTAACATGGCCATGATACACTCAAACCCTAATCAACACGTAATCATGTGAATCAGTTAACAATCGGGAATCCAAACTCTATCAAACTTAGCCGGCTTGCATCTCACCTTCTAAAACTCATAGAATCATACAAACATGAAAGACAAATACTTCTACAAACAGGCATAAGTTCCTAGTACAGTCAATAGACGACTTCTGTAACTCGAGGCTATACCACAAGGTAGGAAAACATCCTAGTCCTAGACTGATCAGACCTAGCGACAACAGCTAACCCATTCCTCGTCCCATGACATAACCGTACATGAGAAACTCTACTAGGCGACCCTCTAAGCAGAGATGGCTAGTACTTAAGCTGGCTCCATTCCCAAAGTGGAAGCAATTAGGCAGCCATGCCCCCGGCTTGGTATCAAAAGGCCCAGGCCAGTGACACAAAAGCTATCAGTGGTGAACATATACTCGTTAAAGATAGTACGGCCTATCAATGTCATGGTCCAACTTACTCATTTAGAATTAGA
>JAIUZE010021310.1:0-28683 GCA_022085475.1 Heliosperma pusillum | reverse complement strand
CCTACAGCAACCACGTCTACCCCATATGCAGGCTGTTATCCACGTGGTTAGGTACTTAAATAAGACAGTTAATACAAGATTGTTATATCCTGCTGATAGCTCTCTGAAGATCAGTGCTTATAGTGATTTAGACTGGGCACAATGTGTCTTCTCTAGCAGATTCTTAAGTGTCTTCACTATATTTCCGGGAGAGTCACTCATTTCTTGGAAGACAAAGAAACAGAAAACAGTAAGCAAATCTTCAGCTGAAGCAGAGTACCGCAGTATGTCAGTTACTGCCAGTGAAATTGTATGGATTGCAAATCTATTAGCTGACCTTAAAGTAGAGATTCATAAGCCTATTACTCTATTCTGTGACAATAAAGTTGCTCAGCATATTGCCCTTAACCCAGTATTCCACGAGAGAACAAAACATCTTGACATTGACTATCACTATGTTAGGGACAAGATACAGGAAGGCTTTCGATGTACTGAGCATGTAAGAACTGGTCTACAACTAGCTGATTTGATGACCAAGGCATTAGGAGCACAACAACACAATTTCTTGGCTAGTAAGTTGGGTTGCAGACTTGTCAATCTGTCCAGATTGAAGAGGGGATGTGAAATATATAGTCAGGAAAGTTAGCGAGTAACTAACTCTATGACTATGTTAAGTGACATAGCTATTAGTATATAAGGCAATGTATGTGATCATTGTAATTACAACTGAGATATACAATTCTTACTTTCTCTCTCTATATAGTTTTCATTATCTCTCTATAACAAACATAGTAACTGTAATAATAAAGCTTCATTATCAACATCAATGGAGGAATGCTAGTCTTCACAATATGACTAAAAGGTCAAGGATTCTAATCCCACTCTCCAATTCTAAAGTAGAGTATTAACAACACGTATAGGAAGGCTTGTAGTTATTGCATCCACACTTCTAGCCCAAAAGACATTCGTGTGAGGGGGCGTGTTATAACATAAAACCGATCTTAAGACTCCAATCATCAGCTTAATCTTCACTCTTTTGATTTCATTCATTTGCTCACCTGGCTCTTTATATTATTCATCAAAAGTATTTTAATTAAAAGTACATAATTATTACTCCATCCGTCTCGGTCATTTGTTTACCATTTTCGTTTTATGGTGTCTCATTCATTTGATTACCTTTCAATATTTAGAGGGTTTTCTATGAATAATTTGATATCCCAATGTGACTATTGTCCACTTGTCTTCTACTAAGTAACACCATAATTCAAATGGTCTCTACTATTTTCTTAATAATTGTGCTAAAAATAAAGGTAAATAAATAAGCGGGACAAATATATAAGGTAAATAAATTATTGGTTTGACAAATTTATCATCATAAAGTGGATACGGTATATTTGAAAGTATAATGATGGAGCATTGGAAATAAATGTGATTGATGAAGGAGGTAAAAAGATATCATATCTTGATGCATATTAAATACGCCAAAAATATTCCTACGGAAGGAAGAGTATATATACATTAAATTGGAATATATAATATATCTGCAGAAGCAAAATAGTGAGTCCAAATTCCATGCATACGTAACTTTCGATATTATCTTACTGTCAAAGATATATAGTAACCCATAATAATATATTAATATATTGAAGCGCATGTTGTTGTGACGATCGTATAATTATATAAGACGACGATTTTGTAAGGCACATGTTGGATCACTACGCTCAGACAATTGTACTGCCTTTATTCCCATTTACAAATTACACTATTATTACTACAGTATATCTTACGCGCTTTTGGTAGAACAATCACACAAGTACACAACTTCTTATTGGCTCGCTTTGTCCCGGTTAATTATTATCCTTTATTTTGGCACAAAGATTAAAAAAATGTGTGGAGGACTATTTATGATTATGCTTTTAGTGGATTACAAGTGAAAATTGAAGGGTCAAATTACAACCTTCATAATATATAAATGACAACAATTAACTGAGACACTCAAAAAGGGAATAAGACAACAATTAACCGAGACGGATGGACTAGGACGTATCTGTCTCAAACTTAAGATCGGTCAAATCAATATCTATCTATATTATTAAAGGAAGCTTTTTTCGAGCGATTACAGAGTCTCCAACTTTTGCGAATGACTTTCGAGAGTCTTAAATTTTATAAACCACTTAATATTAAGAAAATTAATTAAGAGTTATTATCCATCAATAGTATTTCACGAAGACTAAAATTAATATAATAAAAATAAGATAAGGATAGAGTTCACCTAATTTTGAAATAACTTTGTGGTAAAAATTACTATATATATAACCTTCACGAATAAACAAATATTTCAGATGTAATTTATTTTAAAGTGCAAGTAGATTAGATGATTCTTTTTGTTTTCGTATGCGTGCTTATTGTGTTCAAGTAGCAAGTTCTATCTTAGCCAGTGTTTAGTGTTTAGTGTTTAGTGTTTAGAGTTATCATTTGTGCTAATAATGCATGTTTGTGTTGAAATTTCAGGTACGAAAAGGATTACGATGATTGTTGGAACTCATGGATGGAAATTATCAACTAATCTACCCCTTGCCAACATCACACCATTGTTTTATTTGGTAAAATTATTGTCTTGGCCTGATTGCATCTTTAGATAGTTAAATTGCTATAATAGACTAATTTGTCAATTGTCATTAGTAACCATATTTTTGGCAAACTACATAATTAGTTAGAGTAATTTTTGCAGCAAGATTTTATCAATTACGCGTTCGAAAGTATACATGCCAGTGTCCAACACTCCAAGTTCTTTTTTGCACGTAATAAGCAATGAGAACTGATAGGGCCAAAGAGTTTGGATTCATATGAACTTAAAAAACACTATATAGCAATTTAAGACGAGAACATAATACTTTAGGAACTTAAGATGACACCCTAACAATGTCCCTTTTCCCTTTGTCCAAAAAAAAACATAAACAGTGTCACACCCCCTAAATGAATTAAAACATGATAAAATACCGCCTGTGATAGATATCAATTAGTTGCTCATGACATTATTCATCACAAAATGAGTAGAACCCCACACAAACAAAGCCGCACACAATTTTAATCATACACATTTTTCAATTACTACATTATAAATGATAGAACATTATAAATAGGCTCGTGCATCGCACGGGCATTAAATCTAGTATATATATAAAAGAGGCTTTTTTCAGGCAACGAGAGAGTCTCCAACTATTTCAAAACACTATTTTATTTTTTATTGATAAAACTACCTTACACATAATTTTATTAGGCTAATTAAATATTAAATAAATTATATTATATTATATAAAGATTGAATTTTAATATTATCAACTTTTCAATATTATATTCATACATATATTTTCCAAGTTATGGTTAAACTCTTAAATTTTGATTATATTTTTTAAATTAATTATTTTCCTAATAATATTATCAACTTTTCAACTTTTTAGAAACTCTTTAAATAAAAGTTAAATTCATAACTATTATTTGTCCCACATTGGAAAATAATGTAGATGTGCTAAAAATATTACATATAAATAATAGAATTTTCCCACATTGGAAAAATAATAAAGTGGGTAATCCTATGATTATAAATAGGAGTCATCCTTAAACCTTATGTATCAACCCAAAAATTTTGAATCTCTTAAATATTGCCTTAGAGATCTCTAAAAAAGTTTGTAGATGTGATGAATATACTATGTATAAATAGTAAAATTGTCCCACATCATAAAATTAACATAAGGTGGGTGATCCTATGATTAAATATAGGAATCATTCTTGGACCTTATATAACAAACTAAAATATTTTAAATCTCTTAAGTATTGTCTTAGAGATCTCTTAAAAGTTTGTCTATTATTATCTTCACAATTGTTAAATTTACATCATCAAAAATTAGTTTTAAAAGGTATTATTAAAAAAATTGAAGTATTGTAAAAAAAAATTATGAAGATAATATAATTAGATTCGTGGTGAAAAAAAACCCTGAAAAGTATAGAAACTCATATTATTTGAACATATTTGGTGTAATTTTTAGTATATTATTTGTCATACATTGAAAAATAATGTAGTTGTGGTGAATATATTACCTATACATAGTAGAATTGTCTCACATCAGAAAATCATCATAAGGTGGGTGATCTTATGATTACAAATAGGAATCATATTTGGAACTAAAGTTTCAACCCAAAATTTTTTGAGCCTCTTACATATTGTCTTACAAAACTCTTAAAATTTGTATTATAATTTTCACTATAATGAAATTTACATCATTAAAAATTAATTTAGAAAAGTATCATAAATAATAATTTTGATGGTAAACTATTTAATGTGTTATTTGTTCCACATTGAAAAAAACAATGTAGGTAACGTGACTTGTGAATTTATACTACGTATCAATATCAAAATTTGTACCACATTAAAAAATTATCATTAAGTGGAGTGATCATAAATATGATAATCGCACGAGCTTTTAAACTATTTTTTTATATTGTTATGTTAATAAATGACTTTAAAATTTTAATAAATGACATTTAAAATATTTTTTTATTATTCTAATATTAATATAACAGTTTAGTAACAGTTAAGAAATAAATATTATATGAAAAAAGATGGTGTAATACTTAGTTTGTTATTAGTCCCACATTGAAGAATAATGTATGTGTGGTGAATATATTACTTATAAATTGAAATTGTCCCACATTGAAAAATTATTATAACATAGGGTGATCCTATGATTATAAATATGAGTCATCCTTGAATTTAGGTATAAACCTACAATTTTTTAAGTCTCTTAATTATTGTTTTGGAGAGCTCTTAACAAAATGGAATTATAATAGTCACAATAGTTAAATTTACATTATTAAAAATTAATTTAGAAAATTATCATAAATAATAATTTTGATGATAAACTACTTAATGTGTTATTAGTCTCACATTGAAAAATAATGTATTTGTGGAAAATATATATACTAAGTATGATTATAAATAGGAGTCGTTTAGTCTCTTAAGTATTGGTTTAATGAACCTTTAAAATTTTGTATTATTAATTCCACAATAGTGAAATTTACATAATCAAACTTAATTTAGAAAATTTAGGAAAATATCCTATATAAGTAATAATTTTTATGGTGTACTACTTAATAAGTTATTTGTCCCACATTGAAATATAATACAAGTGTGGTAAATATATTACGTATAAATAGGTATATTGTCCCATATCAGAAAATTATCATAAGCTAGGGTGATCCTATAATTATAAATAAGATTCATCCTTGGAACTTAGATATCAACCCATAATCTTTTGAGTCTCTTAAATACTATCTTAGAGAGCTCTTAAAAATTTGTATCCACATTAGTGAAACTTACATCATCAAAAATTAATTTAGGAAAATATCATTAAAAAATAAAGTGAAAAATATTTTATTTATCTCAATATACATTTCCTATATTATATTTAAGTGGTGTTTATAATTTGTATATAAATTTTTTTACATTCAATTCACAAAAACTATAGTGAAAATGAGTCATCTTTCAACTTAGATATTCACCCAAAATCTTTTGAATATTTCAAGTATTATCTTTCAGAGATTTTAAAAGTTTGTATTATTATTTCTACCTTAATGAAATTTACATCATCAAAATTAATCTAGGAAAGTATCGTATATAATAATTTTAATGGTAACTACCAAATTTGTTATTTGTCTCACATTGAAAAGTAATGTAAGTGTGGTTAATATACTATGTATAAATAGAATAATTGTCCCACATCGGAGAAATATCATAAGCTGGGATGATCACGCGATTTCAATGATATTTTCCTATATTATATTCAAGTGGTGTTTATAGTTTGTATATAAAATTTTGTACATTCAATTCACAAAACTATTGTGAAAATGAGTCATTATCTTTCAACTTAGATATTCACCCAAAATCTTTTGAATCTCTCAAGTATTATCTTTCAGAGATCTTAAAAGTTTGTATTATTATTTCTACCTTAATGAAATTTACATCATCAAAATTAATTTAGAAAATATCGTATATAATAATTTTAATGGTAACTACCAAATATGTTATTTGTCTCACATTGAAAAGTAATCAAGTATGGTGAATATACTATTTATAAATAGAAGAATTGTCCCACATCGGAGAAATATCATAAGCTGGGATGATCACGCGATTATAAATAAGAGTCGTCCTTGAAACTTAGAGATGAACCCAAAGTCATTTAAGTCTCTCAAATACAGCGCCCTTCGTCCCGGTCATTTGTTTGCCTTTTTTTTAGGAGTATTTTAGTCAAAGGCAAACAAATGATTAAGACGAAGATAGTATTATTTTAGAGAGCTCTTAAAATTTTGTATTAATTATGAAAATAATATAATTAGATTTGTGATAAAAAAAATGCTATCATTACAGTATAGAATATCATATTATTTGCATATACTTTGTGTAATTCTTAGTATGTTATATATCTCACATTGAAAAATAATGTATGTGTGGTGAATATACTAATAACTATAAATAGTCTATATCGAACAATTAGCATAAGGTGCGGTGAACAACCCAAAATCTTTTGAGTTTCTTAAACATTGTCTTAGTGAGCTTAATTCTTAGGTACTTTGAATCATTTTTCGAGTCATAATATAGATCAAATATAACTTGAGACCCGACAAGGTTGGTAACATATGTTTAAAATAGAATAAGTTGAATCAATATATCAATATTATTTTTTAAAAAATTACGGAGTATATTCTATTATAATCTTAAAACTTCAAAAGTTTATTTTTATAAGTTAACTGTTATAGGAAAATTACGAAAATGACATTAACGTAAACCCGTGCATCGCACGGGCATGAAATCTAGTAACATATTATTTGTATATACTCCCTCTGTCCCGAGTTCCGGTCATTTGTTTACCTATCCCATTTTAAGGTGTCTAATTCATTTATTTAATTTTTTATATGATGTTGGTTTCTATGAGAAATTTGATCACTCAATGTGACTATATATTTACCACTTATCATTCAATGTCTCTACCCACAAATGGTCCCCTCCTCTTTTCTTGGTCATTGTCCACGGTCACGGAGGAATGAATTTTGATCGTAAGTAAATATTATATACATAAATTAACACAACATTAGCATAATTTATAAGCTAATAAAACGAGTTCCTCGATGAATGTAAACATAGATTAAGGAGAAAGTATACAACGGGATGTCGATTGGTAGAATTGGTATTACTCGTAGATTATATATCTTCTAGTAGAAGCCAAACATTGCCCTGATTTAGCTTTTTGACTGTGGTCGTAACTCACTTATAAACCCGGCCAAATAAATACACCATTTTATTGTCATTTTAGTAAAGACATTTCAACGATATTATGGGCTATTGGGCTTACGCACCGGTCAAAGTCAACCATAAAACGGAGTGGTCATCATAGTACAAATAATAATGTTATTTAGGTTTTTCTAACGTGTGCTTTAGGTAGGGTATCAGGAAAGCGGGGGTCGTTTACTTATTTACAACCCATTATTTTAGTTTATATGTATGATGTTTCAAACGGTTTAAGATATATGCATAAAAATAAAGGTTAATTAGTTTTAAATGAAATATATTATTAAATAAGTTTGTGAAATGAATTATTTATACTTGAATATCTCCTGTTAGTCTTACCTATTAGCGTGTGCCACAAGGTAGAGATGGAAGTGGTCGTACCGCGATGTGCCTCGTAACGGCCCACCGTGCTTGGAGAAGAAAATGGTATGGCGGAGGCCCATGAAAGTGGACTTCGTGCCGTGCCATGCCAGTCAAATGAAAAATGGCGGCCCAGGCACGGCTCACGGCTCATGCATACATGTCGTGCCGTACTTGAGCGTGCTGTACTTGAGCGTGCTTTACCAAATCCTCCACCTTAACTCAATTTTTTTGTATTTTGAGTGTGTCGTGTCATACTGGATCGTGCCAACTTCGTGTGACTGTGTCGTGCTAAATTGGGACATGGGCCGTTCTTTGGCGTGTTGGCTCAACGGCCCACATGCCCACCTCCATCTCTACCACAAGGACACCCGTCAACGTGTGTCCTAAGGGGTAAAATTGAATTACTTTTTTTAAAAAACAAAATAAATAAGGTAACATCACTTGCTGATTGGACGCCTCCAATACATGAGACCCAAAAGTAGTAGAGCCGTTTAGGGCACTTGATAAGTAAGTATTGTTATTAACTGATTTCAAATTGAGAAATAAAATTTATTGTAATAAACTTTATTCACTAACTTATCTTACATTTGTTGGTTTCAAATTTGTTATGATTTTGATTTAAAATATTTATATTCATCGTAAAAATTGTCTTTCACAAAAATAGTTCTCAAACCGAAAAAAAGTTGTGTATCAATGGAGTAGTCAAAGCATTAGTAAGTGAACTATGCAAAGTCAATTAAAATAACGGAAAATTTTCACGGTACCCCTGAACTATGACATTTTGTCAGAAATATCCAAATTTTTGCTTCGAAAAACTTTAAGTGGTCATAACTCGTGTTTTAAAACTCGGAAAATGACAATTTTTTTTTTCAAATCGTTCATCTTTCCGAGTACTTCGATTTGAAAAAAAAATTGGCGAGTTCGGAACTCGTGACCAAGAGATATGGTCACTCAAAGTTTGTTCGGTGAAAAAAACTTTGACATACGAAAACTCCTAGCCACGGGATCAAAATACGACATTTTTTTTTTCAAATCGTAACTCTCGGAAAGATCAACGATTTGAAAAAAAATTAGTCATTTTCCAATTTTTTAAACCCGGGTTATGGCCACTTAAAGTTTCTCGGGCCAAAATTTTGGATATTTCGGATAAACTACCAAAGTTCGGGGTACCATGAAAATTTTCGGTTAAAACAATTACTTTGTACTCTGTAATAAAGAGGATAAATTACAAAACATGAAAAACGAAACTAAATTTTAAAAAGTAAAAAATGCAAACCTCTACATGATTAACAATTAACAACAATTCTCATTTAAGACAGATCAAGTCCCCTTCACATAGAGCAAGTATGGAAATAAGTGGGGGACAAATGGTTCCCGTCACTTGTCCCCCACTTGCGTTTTGTGAGGGAGATTGACCCGCTTAAGTTTAAGATTGGTCACCCCGTCTTAAATGAGAATTTGTGCATGGTTAATTGGTAGGTGAGAACAAAAACAGAAAGCCTCCCTTAAAACGGGTTGACCCGCCTTAAACTTAAGACGGGTTAATCCCTTCTCACAAAGAGCAGGACAAGTGGGTGCTCCACTTGCCTTCCACTTGCACCCCTACCTGCCTTTTGTGAGGACTGAGGAGTGATTGACCCGTCTTAAATGAGAATTTGTGAAACAAAAATACCATACTAGACTGGTAGTATTCAACTATCCGTTACATATAATAATATTTTCTTTTGAAGTTTGAACAAAATTGCATATACTTCATATTAATAGGGAGTATATAATAATTACTCCCTCTACTCAAGTCCAAACACAACATTTCTCTTTTACACGTTTGCCAATGCACGAATTGTAACGTAAATATCTCGAGTTTTACATTATAAAAAAATATAAAAATTTGATAATCTTATTGTACTTATAAAGGCGAATCAAACAAGATCTCACATGACCATATTTTATCTTACATATTGCAAGGAATCGTTAACAATCTCTTCACTCATGAATAGTGTCAAAAAAAGAAATGTTGTATTTGGACTTGAATGGAGGGAGTACTATATATCAGTTCTGTATAAAAGGGAACTTTTAGAGCAGAAATAACACAAATTCTCATTTGTGACGGTCATTATCTGTTACAAGCCTGCGACGGGTGGGATCTCTCTCACAAACTTTCAAGTGAGAGGGCAAATGAAAAACCATTAATTTCCCACTTGTCCTCTCACTTGAAAACTTGTGAGAGGGATCCGACCCGTATCCTATACAATCTTTCAAAAATAATGGGGGACACTTAGACGCGCTTTCCATCCTATCCTATCAGGGCATGCACAAATTCTTGTTTGTGACAGGCAGTATCCGTCACAAGCTTGCGACGGGTACCACTTCCCCTCACAAATGACCCATTTAAGGGAAAAGGGGAAGCACATGGGGGTGCCCCACATGTTCCCTCTACCCATTTTATTAGAGGAAAAACCCGTCGCAAGGTCTGACCCGTCACAAGGGAGACCTAGTCCAGTGCATGTGCATAAGTGGATCAGTGCATGGAATAACCTTGCATTCACATAAGCTTATTTTTAACAAAAAAAATTGAATTATATATTCCAGGTTAAATAAAGGATAATGAATGATATACAATCTTTCATTTGTCTTATTATTTTCTAAAGTTAACAATTGGTGGACAATGGATTAATCTATTAATAATATAATAATCCACAAAACAATCATTTCTGCACATACACAATATAATCAATATTAAAGCACACCCTAAATTATTGACGTTTACATTAAGAACCGTTGCCTAAGTTGCAAATTTAATTACGTCTTTAGTTGTTGCGATAGGTACTTGTGTGTTGTGTCACTAATTGGGGAATAAGATAAGAGTTCATTAGTACTTCATTAGATTAACGGTTTTTCTAACATGTGCTCACTAGGCACATGATAAGAAAACCAAAAGGGAAAGTATTAAATGGTATTTTTATGGGAAATTAAAATTTATCATTACTTTTCCTATTAACTAGTTTGAATCCCGTGCAAAAAATGCACGGATTACTTTGTATCGTTGCAAAAAATATACGGGCACATTTATATTTCCAATATACGAAATATATTGATACATATACTTTTATATTTCTGATACTTTCAAAATTTTAAATATTTAAGGCAAAATTATAACATTCTTACTTTATTTTTAGGAATTGATATTACTTTTATCTTTTAAACTTGCTATTTGCAAAATTTAAACAAATAAATGAGAATAAAAATAAAAGGCAAAAAATTATTGTTTAATACTCCGTATTACTTTATCTCATGACCTATTAATAAAGAAAAATAAACATTTTGTATATATATTGGAAAATTATGTACAAACTACTCGTACATTTTATGTTATATTCGGTTTAATATTTACTAAAGATTTAACATCCTTTATATATTTATGCCATTGATTGAAGAGACGATTCAATTATCATAATAATCCAAGTTAACTCGCCTATTATACTTTCTAATAATCAAATCAAACGAAACGAATCTAACAACCCAACAAGTAGTATTGGTAAATTAAACTATACCTAGTTATATGAACTTTAGTTAACAAAACTTATCACCCTAATTATTTAGAGTTGCTAAATTCAACCATCGAAAAGACATAACCCAATGAATTGGGGTAATCAATACTAAGAAAAATAAGTTCAGTGAATTATGCCATTAATAGGCTAACATGCACAAAAAGAATAAGACATATACTAAAAGAATGAAGCCTAATTAAAGTAAGCACTCAATGTCAATCTTCTCATGACTACATCCTCTCCCTCATCTAATCATCTGCCTCACCCGAACCCTAAATTCAAAATACTTTGTCTACCATATTGTAAGTATTATTCAAAGAGAATAACTGGAAGAACTTCACGTAAGTATTATTCATAAATTATATTAACAAAAAAAAATCAGATCTACCATATTGTTTTGTTTAAGAAAATTTTAAACTTTATATCAGTGTATTTCTTTTAAATGTTTAAATCTGATAAATTCTTTATTTGTTATGTTGTAGTGTAGTTGTTATGCCGATTTTTTTTAATTTACACAATAAATAAATCTAACTTATAATTCTAGATAAAAAAAACCAATATTCATTATTTTCATCTCCCTTTTTATTTAAAGAATATATAATTTCGTTTTGGTGATTTTTGACATAAATATATGCGGTCATCTATGATGTATTTGTTTTAAGAAATATTTATTTTCTAATTAATTTTAATTCTCTTGTATATTTCATATTAGTATTGTAATTTAATTTTTAATGCAGTTCATAATACATTTTTAATTTTTTAGTTTATAATTTATAATCTTTTCATAATTTATTTGCAATTTTTTAGCAAATGTAATTTTAAAGAAGTTCAAAACTTTCTTTTTGGCAAATGTACATGAGATCCTACATTTCAATATGACTATTTGTATAGTTGATGAATGATGACTTAATGGGATTGCACACACAATGTAAATTGAAGATGGTTAAAAGAGAAATTAAAGTTCCTAAAAATAAGGAAGTGCGCGATGGGTAAGGTAGTATTTCCAACCTAATTTTAAGGAACCAATCAGAAACCTATAAAAGTTTCTGCTTTTATATATAGTAGATTTAAAGAAAAACATTTGATACTTTCCCTTTTGGTTTTCTTATCATGTGCCTAGTGGGCACATGTTAGAAAAACCGTTAGACTAATTATACCATCCATTGTACACACAATCAAATATTTCTAAGATTTACTTCATCCCTTCAACTTCATTCTACCATATTTTCTTTTTCATCAATTCAACTCAACTCTACCATTTTCTTATAAAAGATTGTAAAATGACCACTTTACCCTAATTAAAACATCTTATTTACATCTAATGCCACTCAAACCCCACTCATATCACCACAAATACCAATTTAATTAAGCATCTTACACATTCCCATTTGTACTTATATTAGTTGAGTGGAATTGAATGGAGGAATTATTATAATATGAGTTTTGTTGTAAGGTTTAATTATGATCATTCGATCATTGCTATAAAGATTTTGAGTTCCCCACACATAAATGTTGGGTTGAAAAAGTTACAATGTAACTCAAAAACTATATATATAAACTCGGTTAGTTTTTTCACAAAAATATCGAGCTCAAAGAATTGTTGGAAGTTAGGGGCTTTTAAGCCTTTGAGTTTTTTCCTTACCATCCCACATAGGAGAGGAAAGGAAGTGTGTATGTGTTTATATACACACTCCTTCCCTTACTTATCACTAGTGGGTAAAGGGGGTCTTTTGTATAGACTCTGCGAGGTGCTTAATTCAGCTCGCACACGCGCGCGCGTGCCCGTGCCCGAGCCCGGCCGGGATTTGGGATTTGGCAATCGCCTGCGGCGGGCTATGCCTATATTTTTGGGCCTGAGACGAGTGAGTAAGAGTAAGTCTGTTTTGTTTTGTAAAACAGACTGTTGATTTAGTCAGTCAAAGTGACTGTTAGTGCCTGATTTTTAGGAGCACTAACAGGTCCACTCTCTGACTGCTACTGCTGCTGTTTATGTGGAGTAGGGTTTGCTGGAGCAGTTGCTGTATTTTCCTATAAATACAACAACCTTCTGCTCTCCAAATCACAACAACAATCACTATCTCCTCTCTCACATTCTCACTCAATTCTCTCTTCCGTTCTAATATTTTCTGGGTATAGCTTTTATTATCGTTCCAAGTCTCACAGTTCCGAGTGGGCGGAGCTGCGTGGAGACTGTAGTGTTATCCTTGGGGAACTACCTGTACTAGCTGATCGCCACCACGGTCGTACCGGAGAAATAGTTTTCAAGGCAGTGGCTTCTTACCACGGCACTACTACTTAAGTCGGTATATCTAACCTCTGTTTTTATTGTTACGGCATTTCTCGTCCTACAATTTGAAAACTATTTGTTGCTGTAACCATGTCTGTTGTTTCGAAAATTGTACCCGACATGTCAAAACTTGAGGCTTTAGACGGAAATAATTATAAACGTTGGTCCCAGAAATTGTTGATGTATTTTGAGCAATTGGAAATTGATTACGTGTTGTTTTCTGACCCGCCTACCCCTATAACTATTACTTCTATTGAGAATACTCCTCCTGCTGCTGCTGTTATTAAGTCTAATGACAAAACTGTTAAGAAGTTTGAAAAAGACAACAAAACTGCTAGGTGTCACATTCTGAATAATATGACAAACACCATGTTCGATTTATTTGATGTCAATAAGTCGGCTAAGGTTATTTGGGAGGCTTTAGAAACCAAGTATGGGGCTGATGACGCGGGGAAAAAGAAATATGTTGTGGGAAAATGGTTGGGATTTCACATGGTTGACGGGAAATCTATTATGGAACAAGTTCATGTCTATGAAAACTTATGTGCTGATGTTGTGAATGAAGGCATGAAACTTGATGATATTTTTGTAGCTAATGTTCTGCTAGAGAAATTCCCTCCCTCCTGGTCTAATTACCAAAACCAACTCAAACACAAAAAGAAAGACATGTCCCTTAAGGAACTTATAGGACATATGAGAACTGAGGAGGCTAATCGCCTCAAAGACCTTCCTGCTAGTCAATCTGTGACTGGTTCTGCTGTTACTGCTGTCAAAGCTAATCTGGTTGAGTCTGGTGGTCCGTCTTATGCTGACAAGTATAAGGGTAAGGGTAAGGCCAAGGTTGGTCAAGGTAAGAACCAGGGTCCTGCAAAGAAGAATGGTCCAGTGAAGCATACCAAACCGGTTCCTAAGATTCAGAAAGCTAAGGGTCCTATTGTCTGCTATGTTTGTGGAAAAGTTGGCCACAAAGCCTACCAATGCTCCGAGAAGAAATCTGCTGAAGCCAATTGTAACACCCCCATAATCCGTTATATTTAAAAATAGAGTTTTCATGTAAAATTCGGAATATGGATGTGTCACATTTGAACCAATTGTAGTAGAAGTATTTAAATCATGTAATTCAAAGGGGTAAATGTCCATGTGAATTAAAAACCAAAGAGTAAAATCCGATTACAACCAAATCCAAATGTTTGCGGAAGCGAATAAGTTTGATGATGCAAAATAAAGATAATTGTCTAAACATTGGTTTCCAATAAAAACAATAACGCGCGCGCTCTCCCGTGGTTCCCACGTCCTAGTTCCTTGGATTACCTGTCACACGATCTGCTCTCACAATAGTGGTCATAGCAGTTCCAATTAAGGACAAAAACAAAAGAGGGTCAACAATAATGTTGAGTAAGGTAAACAATCCAAAAATAAATAAATAAGAGTTTTACTTAAAATTTAGAATTCGTAAGAAAGTAGAATATCATTGAGAAGTTCAAGTTTCTAAATAAGGAAATCCGATCCAAAATAGTTAGTCCTTCCAAATCTTAAAACACTTTTCTTCGAAGAAAACATTTCTTCACTTTCTTTAGTAAGTAATGGATAGAGGCCGTATGGAGAGGATTCCCTCGCCCTAGTCCGGATAAGACGGGGTTCACCAAACCATGTACAATAACTGTCCAAAAATCCCGAGTGTGCACACCCCTCCAAGGGCCAACCCCAAGGAGGAAGATAAGAGGACGGGTCTCGATCAACTAACCCCCACCAGAAGCTCTGTATAGGAGGTCCCCTTTTATTATTTGGGAACAACCTACCCCTCTACCAAAACCGTTCAAACCAAAAATCAAAACCCTTTCCAAACAATTAAATCCATTTCTTGAGATTAACCATCTCCATAATTTGTACAAAAGATCAAACGGTTTTGGTTTTCAAACTCTTAAAAGTTATGAGTCCTTTATTATATTTCAACACTTCAAAGGATGGAATAACATCAATTATTTTTCAATATTTCATCACAATAATCCAAACTTATAATAACAATCATTATAAACATTATACACAATATAACATTTGAAACAATACTCAATAGTTCAAGAAAAGTGTATGGACAAGCGTTTCCCTTACCTTATGAGCTGGTCTAGAAGTTTAAAGTGCTTCTTCTACAAATCCCGAGTCTACAATATACATAAAGTACCCGTTACTAAATTATTCCAGTCGGTCCTTAACTAGTTCAACTGGTTTTATGCATTTTACTCGGTTTTTGTTATGTTTCCTTTTTGAACGTTTTGTTCCGAGTTTTATTTTTAAGAAAGCAAACTAAGTTCATGGTCAGAATATTTAAGAGTATTTTATCAAGTTGGTGCTTTTAGTTTAACAATTTATAGCTTATACACTTGGTTTATACAAGTTCATTATCTCATACATACTTTACGGTTTTACAGATTCTGAACAGTGACTTCAAAACGTCATAACTCCTTCATTACTTAACTTTTTGGGGTAATACCAGTTAGGTTGGATTATTTAAGATGTCCTACAACTTTAAGTGTCAATACTAACAGTCCAAAAACGACTCTAAGGCCTCTGAAATTTCTGTTTAGTAAAACGTGACGGTTTCCGAGTCACAGAAAGTTTTGGGCTGGTTCGGGTGTTTAAATAGTCGAAATATCGATTTTCAAAAGGCCAACATGCATGTCTCTCATTAAAGTTTATCATAGTCAAATATCAAGAATTTATCTTTAGTATAACTTTATTTACTAGTGGTCTATTCGAAAATGGTAGATTCTCAACTATCAATCTAAAGAACAATATTTTATCAGATTTCCAGATTGTCATTTTGTGTTGCATAAATCATATAAAATCAAATACTTAATATTCTTGGACGAAACCAACTCCAGTAGGTCTAATATTTAGTCTATCAACTTTTATGTTCATACAATGTTAGCCAAAAATAGGTTTAAGATGTACTATTGGTCGGATCTTTAACTAGTGGTCAGAATATGAGTCACAAAATGTTTTTAAGTAGATTACAAATATTATAAATTCAAATGAGTTGATTTCAGGGCCTAATATACTCTATATTCATTGAAGTTCATTGTGGTAAAAGGGTTTGTCCTCATTAATCCTTTAAGTTACTTTTTAAGACACAAACATTGGGACTATCAGATTCGATTGTCCAGAATCATGTTCTTTTTGTATGATTTTTAATTTGCAAACGACTCATGGGATTATGACAAAATTTTGTACACTGGTTATAGACAGAAATACCTACGACATATATTTGTTTCATAGCAATAAAACAAGTCTAAGTCGGATTTTTATTCTGTTAATTATCAACCTCCGGATTTGACACTTTGATGATTGTTATGTGCTTAAGTTCATGCATGCATGAATGGAAACTTGTTTAATTATTGTTCTATGATTTAAACTAAATGAATAGGTGTTCTTAAGGTTAATAAACATAAAATGGTGGTTTAGACATTCTCACCAAGTGAGGATCTTGGTGCTAAGGCTAGATCCCCCTCCTTATGCTCCCTCCTTCTTCTTCTTCTTCCTCTTTTCGGTTTCTCTCTCTAATCCCTCTTTCTTTCTATTATTTTTTTTGTGTGTGTGTGTTTGAATGAAAGAGAAATAAGATGGGAAGGTTCTATATGATTAAATGGAGTGTTGAAGAGGAGGGTTGGAAAAATAAAAAGGAGGCATAGGGAAGGGGGAGTGGCATGAGCATGGGGGACAAAGGGGAAGCATGAGAGTTTCATGCATTGGCCCATTTTCTTGGCATGCTTAGGGTTGTCCAAAAGAGTTATTATGGATGTTTGAAATCTCGACTAAGGTGGCATTGAGACGGGTTTTGCGCGACGGAAAATGATGCACGCGATGGTGTTTTATACAACTACGAAATGCAATACAATTTCACCAATTATCGACACCAGAATTATATATGTTCTTTCTTGTTTTATCATGAGTGAATTTATTTAAGTATTGTATTTTACTATCATTTATTCTCAATGTGTGACGATAAAGTTGATTATTAAATTTAGCGACTTAAGATCGCGGTAATCGCATTGTTACCAAATTTTCCATTTTATCACCTATTGATTTTAGCTTCATAAATATCTTTATTATTATTTTTTTTAAATTTCCTTTTCATTTTATTGACGGATTTTATGGGTATTACACCAATGTTGCTGTAACTGATGACATCGTTGCAGCTGTGGTTGTGGAAGCTAATCTGGTGGGAAATGCTGCTGAATGGGTCCTGGATACCGGAGATTCGAGACACCTCTGTGCTGAAAGGGGGTTATTTGCTAAGTTCGAGGAAGTAGCTGATGGGGGAATGCGTCTACATGGGTAGTTCTTCATCTGCAAAGATTACAGGCAAAGGCAAGATCTTTCTCAAACTCACCTCGGGGAAAACACTTGCTCTCTCTAATGTTTTATTTGTTCCCTCATTGCGTCGAAACCTCGTGTCTGGTGCCTTGTTAAACAAAGCTGGTATGAAACTTGTTTTTGAGGCTGACAAGGCTGTAATGTCGCGTAATAGGGAATTTGTGGGCAAGGGTTATCTTTCTGGGGGTCTTTTTGTATTGAACATTGATTCAACCTTTAATAATATTGCATCTACTTCTGCTTATATCGCCGAGTCTCTTGATGTTTGGCATGGTAGATTAGGTCATGTGAATGTGGATTACATTAAAAAAACATAGAACTATGAGTTTAATTCCGAGTTTGACGAGTCAAGAATTCTCTAAATGTGTTAGCTGTGTTGAGGCTAAGTTTACAAAGAAACCTAGTAAACCTGTGACTACTAGGAATACGAGTCTTCTTGAGTTAATTCACACCGACCTAGCTGACTTCAAAAATGTTGCAAGTAGAGGTGGCAAGAATTATTATATTACTTTTATAGATGACTGTTCTAGATACACCCGTGTCTTTTTGCTTAAGAGTAAAGATGAAGCTGAACAATCTTTTATAAATTTTAAGAATGAAGTTGAGAACCAACTTGACAGGAAAATTAAAAGGGTAAGATCTGATAGAGGAGGCGAGTATAAGTCTAATTATTTAACCGATTTCTGTGCTGCAAACGGGTTAATACATGAGACTAGTCCACCTTACTTACCCCAGTCTAATGGTGTAGTTGAACGCAAAAATAGAACCTTAAAAGAGATGATGAATGCTATGCTTTTAAGTTCTGGTCTATCTGATGATATGTGGGGGAAGCAATTCTTTCAGCTTCTCACATTCTTAACCGTGTACCTCATAAGAAAATCGACAAGACACCCTACGAGATTTGGAAGGGCACATGTTAGAAAAACCGTTAGACTAATTATACCATCCATTGTACACACAATCAAATATTTCTAAGATTTACTTCATCCCTTCAACTTCATTCTACCATATTTTCTTTTTCATCAATTCAACTCAACTCTACCATTTTCTTATAAAAGATTGTAAAATGACCACTTTACCCTAATTAAAACATCTTATTTACATCTAATGCCACTCAAACCCCACTCATATCACCACAAATACCAATTTAATAAAGCATCTTACACATTCCCATTTGTACTTATATTAGTTGAGTGGAATTGAATGGAGGAATTATTATAATATGAGTTTTGTTGTAAGGTTTAATTATGATCATTCGATCATTGCTATAAAGATTTTGAGTTCCCCACACATAAATGTTGGGTTGAAAAAGTTACAATGTAACTCAAAAACTATATATATAAACTCGGTTAGTTTTTTCACTAAAATATCGAGCTCAAAGAATTGTTGGAAGTTAGGGGCTTTTAAGCCTTTAAGTTTTTTCCTTACCATCCCACATAGGAGAGGAAAGGAAGTGTGTATGTGTTTATATACACACTCCTTCCCTTACTTATCACTAGTGGGTAAAGGGGGTCTTTTGTATAGACTCTGCGAGGTGCTTAATTCAGCTCGCACACGCGCGCGCGTGCCTGTGCCCGAGCCCGGCCGGGATCCGGGATTTGGGATTTGGCAATCGCCCGCGGCGGGCTATGCCTATCTTTTTGGGCCTGAGACGAGTGAGTAAGAGTAAGTCTGTTTTGTTTTGTAAAACATACTGTTGATTTAGTCAGTCAAAGTGACTGTTAGTGCCTGATTTTCAGGAGCACTAACAGGTCCACTCTCTGACTGCTACTGCTGCTGTTTATGTGGAGTAGGGTTTGCTGGAGCAGTTGCTGTATTTTCCTATAAATACAGCAACCTTCTGCTCTCCAAATCACAACAACAATCACTATCTTCTCTCTCACATTCTCACTCAATTCTCTCTTCCGTTCTAATATTTTCTGGGTATAGCTTTTATTATCGTTCCAAGTCTCACAGTTCCGAGTGGGCGGAGCTGCGTGGAGAGTGTAGTGTTATCCTTGGGGAACTACCTGTACTAGCTGATCGCCACCACGGTCGTACCGGAGAAATAGTTTTCAAGGCAGTGGCTTCTTACCACGGCACTACTACTTAAGTCGGTATATCTAACCTCTGTTTTTATTGTTACGGCATTTCTCGTCCTACAAGAATTACAATGTAACTGGAAAAAAGTTAAGATCAACTAGATTTGAGTCGGTTAATTTTGGAGGTATAATCCGACCATTTGATTGTTAATTGATACAGAATACACTCCATGTAACGTTTTGTTATTGACAGCTCATAATCAATTAACTATGAATTAAATTAAAAATTTCAGTAAATAAATTTACGATTTTTATATTAGGTTTATTAATAAAAATACATCTATATTTATTAAATAATATTCCGTAATCGAAGTAAAATTTAAATTGCTATCAGAACGGTAAGTACGCCATGCCTCTGATGTACTACAATTGGTGGTGTAGTTTTTGAGTTTTATAATAAAGTTTCCAAAGATTAAGAGTTTTATTATAATAATTTTTGAGTTTGTTTATTTAAATATCAAGTTCAAAAATATTAATATAACTAAAAAACATCACATATAAAATGATATAAGTACCAAAATGTAACTAATAAACTTCAATTTTTTTGGAAAAAAAGTATAAATAAACTCAGTTACATATCAGGTAGTGTATTACATTAGATGTAAATTTCTTGCCTAAAAGCCTTGTTACAAAATGACAGCTAAATTAATTTTACTTACTCTTCAGTGTCGACAATGAACACTCCATAAAAATGAGAGTTGTTTTGTTTCAGATGAGCTATTTTGATCTAAAGTAATAAGACAAGCTTTTATAACCATTAATTTTACTGACGAATGTAACACTATTGAAAAATAAGTTACCATAATCTATGACTGGTTGTACTACTATATTTACATCTAATCATAAAACGAGCACATATAAGAATATGCCCATTTTAAACTTCAAATGAAAAATAGCCGTCTGAAATAAGAAATTGCCGATCATGAAAATTGTTAGAACAATATACTTCGCATACCGTAATATTCTCCTAACATGTTAGAAGAATATTACAATATACTTACCATAATATTCTCCTAACAAAAATAATTGGACCTCATCAGTCATCAGTGACATCATCAGCTTTAAAACTTGGGCTAGATTCTTTGTGACGGCTAATTGTTCCATTTCATCTCGTATCAAACATTAAACATTATATTAGAGATCTTATCAAGATTTTTGTCTGAAACATTATTTGCATATTCAAGTTATTAAATGATACATACAGTATTCTAAAATTTCAAGCTACGTACCTTATCTCAGTTCTCTATATATAAGTATATATAAATATATATTGTTTGTGTTTCTTAATTCTAATCCCTTTCATAGCATTCTAATCGTTAATCGTCTTGCCGGCGAATCTTGTTCAGCTGTTCATGGTTCGCAATATATTCCTTTATCAAGGTCAGCCAGAGTTAAAATACAAAAGATAAACGAAATAGTTAAATATTCACAAATTCTTGTTTCAGACGGTCTTAAGTTAAGACGTACTCACAACCGATTTAAATAATGTTAAAATGAAAATGGAATTATGAAACGTCTTAACTTAAAACCGTCTTAAGTAAGACCTTCTCTTAAATATGTAAACTCATTCACAATATGAGAATCTAAAAACGGTTTTCTAACATGTATAAAATGAACACGCGTTAACGATGCAATAATACACACACTGAATAATACACACACTAAAACGGTTTAGGCACCTGAAATATACGAGTAGCTTTTATTTCAGGTAGCTTATTTGTTCAAATAACTTACTTACCAAACGCTTGCAGAAAAATAAATTAGTTAAAATTTTGGTCAAATAAATTATCTAAAATGCCCTATCAAAAATAACCTATATTTACTTTATTTTCTCATAATAAAATAAAACAAAGATAAACTATGCCTCGAGCTAGAGAGAGAGACTACTTAACAATCATTCTATCAACACAAATACTAGAATGTTAAGTAGGATCGAGTGGAGTGATTAACATTAAGATGTTTAATAGTCTGACAGTATTGACTTGTTCTTCAATCCATGTTTCAACTAATTACTTGGTTCTTAACCCATTGACCCTTCACAAAGTCTCCGACAGATTGATCCATCTTAAATTTAAGACGGGTCGATCCCTCTTCAATGAGAATTTATAGAGAAGCCAATAATTGTGCGGATTGATTGGCAAACGAAGGGGTGAGACAAGAGCAACGTTTGGTCACATGGGAGCCGAGAGATGTACCGAACCATCTAATTCGGCTGATGCACCAAGACCTTGGAGGAGTGGCATGACCACTGATGGTTCCGTTTCATACGGTTTAGTTAGCATTTTTCTTTTTTTTTTTCTCTTTTAGTGTCGTTTCATTTATCTTTTCTGGGTCAAACCCGCTTCATGTAACCAAAAAAAAAACTAATTACTTGGTTCTTAACCCATTGACCCTTCACAAAGTCTCCGACAGATTGACCCATCTTAAATTTAAGACGGGTCGATTCCTTTTCAATGAGAATTTGTGTTGACCCTTTCTCCATTTCTAGATGTTTGACCTAATTAAATAGCATTACATCACCCGATGATCACGATTCACGGCAACTAAAGATCCCTCCTTATCTATTGCTATAATAAAAAATAAAAATAATATTTCCTTTCTACTTTTTTTTATTAAGATTTGTCTAGTAAAATTAGCATAAAATGTAGCTTAAAAACTGAAAAACAATCTGAAACATGAAAAAGTATCTGACTATCTGATAAATTACATGAAAATTAGTAACTAATTAAGGTAGATGATTTTTTATAAAATGATGTAAAAATATATTGATAATAATTTAATATTATATATTGAATTGGTAAAACAAGAAATTACAATCATTTCAAGTACCTGAAATCTTAAATGATACACTATGTAGCCTTATTACAGGCAACTTATTTGTTCAAATAAGGTATTACTTGCCAAAAACTTGAAGAAAAATAAATTAGCTAAAATTTTGGTCAAATAAACTCATTTGACCAAATAAATTACCCAAAATGGCTTGTCAAACGGAACCTTAAAATATTATTGAAAAAAGGTTCGGCAATAATTAATTGTAATAAATAACATTTGACAATTGTTAAAATAACTGTCAACAAAGTTTTTTTTTATAATAATTATCGTGCTGAAAAATGTAGAAACCATGTACGTAGTAATATGGAGTAGCATGACAAACGGTAAAACAACAAATAAAAAAATTGATTTTTCTAAAATTACAAATAAAATGAAACGATAGAATTAGTGAGACCACTAATAAATGTTAATAATAATTGTTGGTCTAAAATAATAAAATATTTCTTATAATATTATTTCCACTATTTTTCTTGTTGGATCGGATGGGAACCTACTTTGGGCCACTTTGTACTAAAGCTAAACTAAAGAATATACTGTGATAAGTCGAAGTCAAACCATAACTTGCAGGATACGACATTTATAATTTTGTAATTAGGAGCATATTATTATTATTATATTATCTACAGTCAGATTAAAGTAAATACTAGCAAAACAGTGGTGGTTTTAACGCGTCAAACATAGTAGCAAACAAATTATTGGCAGTAAAGCATTATATACTTTCATTAGAATGAAGACAATTCAGCCTCGTTTAGCGTGCACGCCTTACAATTCAGCCTCGTTTTGGTTGAAATCGTTCATCTATCAACTCATGAACACTCTAACGTAGCTTATTTTACTTTAATTCAGCTCAGTTCAGTTTAACTAAGCATTATTCAAATTAATTTTTAATCCAACCTCGTTCAGTTCGACATCATTCAATTATGCTCAACTTCTTTTAACAAGAAAGAACAGGGCCAGTGAGGCGGTTGGATAGATTTTTTTTTTAGAAAAGGTATGCCTAGATAGCTAATTACTACTCCATTCATTTCAAAGAATTATTCCCAATTCCCATTTTAATGGAGAAGGCCAAATAGAGCTATTACATCGCAAGTTTGAAACAGCAGATTCAACATTTGTTACAAGACTTTTTTGCAATAAACTCCGCAGCGAGGCAAAGCCGTCCCATATATTTCGTGAAAATGAACACGATAGTGTCAAAACCAGTTACATTATATATACGGTCTTACCATTAATTGTATATTGGTAAAGTTCATACGTCGTATGTTATAAACATCGGTTTACTCGCAATCGTCACAAATGACCACTGATAGAGCTGAGAAGGTTGTCCAAATATACACTTAATGACCGTACGTCATACGAGCACACTTGGTTCATCTCGGACGTGAATGAGTTACAGTAGCTACTCGCTTCAACAATTGACAAGAGCAAAATAGACGATATGGACCATCTCATGTTTCAAGGGATTGGGTCTGTAATTGATACTACTATCATTGAACGTTTTGTCAACCCTTTTCAACAACCAAAAGTCGTCAAGGAGGAATGTGATGGCAGATAATTACACCCTGCGCCTGAATACGAGACAACGGTCAATGTACAGCAACAATTATTCAGATAAAATCAAATACAGTTAAGAAGTCCACAGTTATGAGAACCATCTAAAATATGAGTCAACAACACGTTTTTGGGCAATGCTGTTCACACTACTGAAATCATTTTTACATTTTTTGTGTAAGAATGAACATAACAGGATTAGAAGCAACGCAAAAATAATATACGTGTCCGTAAATCAGCTCCGGAAAATTTTCATGGACAATTAATTGCTCAAATTGCTTCCTTCTTACCATTGTTGCGACTGTTGTCATAGTCTACTGAACTTTGAATTGGGATGCCCCAAAACCGACACCAGTGTGTACCAGAGTACTTGAGAGGGTTGTGTTAATTGAACTAGGCAAACTGATCCCGGAACTTCGGGAGGAGTCCTCAACTATAGTTTGATTAGGAAATCGATACATAAGAGGGATAGAAAGTTAGGCTAGTTAGCGACCATTCCACGACTTATTTAACGTACAAATAGGCATTATCCTCAACCGACATCAACTTTGAACAATATTCTCTCATACATAGTAATACATGTGTATAAATTTCAAAGATAAATATGAAAGCATCAGTTTTGATATAAACGACTCTGACAAATTTCACATTATAGTGGGGCAATACACATAATAGGGACAAACATTCGCTAGTCCCTACGCAATTGGCCCAAAAAGTAATTTCTATTTGACCCGTTTTTTTGTTTAAAAACAGATATACTCATCTTTTTTTGATTAAAAACGGATATACTAATCTTAAATAAGATTTGTGTACAACTTAAAAAAAGGTGAAGACGGCGACGAAACTTAGACAGATGTGCATGAGGGAATAAGTTTGATAACCAATAACCAAAAGTAAAAAATTAAACCATATAATATGAATAAGATTTTGACTTTTTATAACCTAGTGCAAAGCATCACATCTTCACATATAAAGTGCATGGGCTAAAATTGCATCCTCCACAAATATAATATGAAGAGCAAACAAAAATAACAAGCATATATCATGGCACAAATTCTTGTTTGTGACTGTTTGTGACGGGCAGTATCCGTCACAAGCTTGCGACGGGTACCACTTCCCCTCACAAATGATCCATTTAAGGGAAAATGGGAAGCACATGGGGGGTGCCCCACTTGTTCCTTCTACCCATTTTGTTAGAGGAAAAACCCGTCGCAAGGTCCGACCCGTCACAAGGGAGACCTACTGATATCATGGCCTTATAGGATTGAGATGTCAGAACTCGAACTCTGAAAGAATAATTTGAAAGCACCAAAAAAAACAGGCCTAAGCTTTGACTTTTGATCATACACTTTCCCAAATTAATAAAAAAACAAGTTCCAATCACCATAGTAATAAAACTCATATCAACAACAATAGTAACTCTCCTATGCGACGGGCTCATTCCCCAAGTTTGATATCTTCAAGCCTAATTTTCTATACTAATGTTTTCTGAGCTTAAAAATACGGAGTATTTGTTAGTTAGTTTTTCGGAAAATGTAGACTTTTCTAATAACCGTAAAAAGTTGAAGAGAACTCCTTAGTACACATTATGTAATTAAAAAATTTCGCAAAAACTTTTAAGAGACGATCTTATATGTAAAACCACACAACTAACCCTATATTTAATCAGTTAGCAAAATAAGGAATACCGAGGATATAAGAAGTATCTGAGTATATTTAATCATGCTCTAGAACCGTTGTTAGCTTGACTTTTGTTCTATGTTTCACTTCTCATTCACTTTCTATCTCTTTGTATTTTGATGTGTGCAATCACTTAACGACGGTTCTAGAGAATGATTTATGACTGCAAACTCCAAATCAATTTAGGATTAAGGCCCTGATGTTGTTGTATCAAGAAAGTAACTGCCCATTAGTCACAGACTCAAGGGCTCTAAAAGATATCAAGAGAGACTTGGGATCATGACCTATGCTCTTTGGGATCATAACCTATGCTCTACTCTATTAAGTTATTACAAGCCGTGGAGAGGTCAGTTTGAGATAAGAAAATGATATTATAAAAATGCTAATTTAATCTGCTACCCGTAAATATAAAGGAGGGTCTTGCTGACATCTGCCTGACGTAGTTGTTAGATCAAGGTCCCTATTTTTACAAGATTCGAACAAAATCATAGGAAACTGACCACAGTCAACATCATCTTCTAAAGTGTTTTAGACCTAGTCGAAGGTTCTAAAGTCTAAACATCTACATTACTAATCATACTGGTGTTCAACATCTGATTAACTCGAACATGATAGGAAACTTACACTAGAACCCAAAAAAAGTGTTTTTCATGAAATAGCCAAGTATAAGACGAGAATACTGCTATACACAAAATTCCACTCAGAATTTGGTATTGATACTCAAAAGTCAAAACAACTTGGGGCAAAACTCCAACTATAAGACGAGAATACTGCTTTGCAATAGCTCCTTAAGATGAAGCTAAAATGATGAAGGCAAAGTCGAAATAGAAACACAAACAAAATGAGATAAATAACTATGAAATCCGAGAAAACATGACAAGCCAACATCAGATATTAGGTTGCAGGTGAACACGCAATAAAAAAAGATAAAGAGAACCAGGCAAGCTACCTTTTAAGAAAAGCTGAAATCCTTTCGTGAGTCTTTGCGAGAACTAGAAGCATCAACAATAGTTTGTCGTCTACGATACTGGACATCCCAATTGTAAAACCTGGCAACTGTAACCTGGCTGTTCATTAATAAATGGTTAGCACCACAAATAGATTTGATACCTTAACTTGAAGTACATAAACCAGGAAGTTTGAAACTCCTTTGGTGATAGCCTTATTAGAGTTCTAGAGTAATGGCATTGGAACAAAGTTTGCCGCACACACTCCCATTTGATGTGAATTTTTGTGCTCCATTATATTCTTTTGGTCTAAAAGCAAATGTTGTGAACCCATAAGCTGACAAGAAACTTCGCAGTATCCCAGCATAGCGTAGGACATAGGCACCTCACGAGTCACGACTCACGTCTAGAAGATGTATCTAATGATACAGTTCGCAGCAGCAACCGCAGCGAGAATAATTTTACTAAGCCACAACATATAAAAGTGAGAATCAATTGTCAAAAATTACATCGTAAATAACTCACTTTGTGAATCACTCCCTTACATTTTTTGGCAAAATACTTCTATTATAAGCAACTTTTTATGTCTAGCCTTTCCCCAATTCACTTCTGGGTGACAAACATTAACTTTTCAGCGTTGAAAATTGGAGTCTCATGCAAAACCTTTTTTTTTCCTCCCTTTTTTTAATTTCCATTCAACTGTTTTTTGCTTCCCTTTCATACTCGCTGTTTTACGTAAACAATCACTGGATTTCACCACTCTCATTTTTATGGCTTTCTCGACACATTTTGCAGACTACTTACTCTAAAAAGGGAGTAATTCCTACAAAATGTCCTTTAGAGAGCAGTACTAAAAAGATTATCCAAGATAAAAAAAATGTCCTGTAGAGAAAGTGACTTTTGGCCAAAACGTGGGTGTTGTCATGCATAGTGAATTAGTGATACAGAGTGCGTCAAGAGAGTGTCTTCGAAAAAAAATAGAAGAAAGTACAAGGGAGTAGTTCAAAAGTGGGTATTAAAAAGTAGTATTTGACAATTGATCTTACAGAAGACTATACCAATTCCATCAGTACAAGGATGACTCTTCTGCACAGCCTTTCATTTTCATTACGCTTCTATTTTTTTGTTTACTACCTTGCCTCCCATCCCCCCACATTTAAATATATAATCTTAGTTTGACCCTAAAATATACGTAATTGCTCTTTCATGGACACATTTTACTCATTCATGGACTTTTTTTCATGAAATTTCCATACTTTACCCTTCTTTTAAAAAACAAAAATCAAATTCTCTCTCTTTTCCCCTAAAAAATTAGACAAATGTTCATCAAATTACTCCATTAAAAATCCTAATTCTCATATCAATCAAGTAATAATTTGTAATTCTAACTTCTAATTAAATAATAAATTCTTGTTTCAAATTTAATAGACCTAAATTAATTTAGGGGAGAAAAAATTAGGGTTTGTCAAAATTAAAGTTAACAGGGAAGAGGATGGTTGCGGCCTGCGGTGGCAAGGGAAGGGTGATGGTGGCGCAGGGTGGTCGCCTGGTCGGTGGCAACACATGGGTGGTCGCCTGGTCGGTGGCGGTGCAGGTGGTCTGTGGCGCGTGTGCAAGGGTAGGGGAGGGGGAGGCGGTGCACGAGTGGCCAGGCATGTGCGTGAGGTGGGTGTGTGGGTCTGGTGGCACTGGGGGGGGGGCG